>PVJS01035307.1:0-12496 GCA_004027185.1 Glis glis | reverse complement strand
AAATTTACAACAACATATAGTTTTTTTTTTTTTTTTACTGCCAAAACTAAGGCCTTTCTTTTTTTCCCCTGAGCTCGTGGATTTTTACCTGGGTCTCTGCACATATTTTTGTTCTGATTTATTTTTTTTGTTGTTTCATCCTAACTTTTTGATTTTTTTCCCTTCCTATCTTTACTCAGCAGCTATTCAAGGGTCAATTCTCTGTTTGGTATCCTAAAAAAAAAAAGAGGAGATAAACAGTGGTTGTGGGGTGTTTGCCTGCCATGGGGGGACAAAGTGGCCACCTGAATAAATTTGATTCAGTGTCACCCATGGTAGGCTAACCGAGCATTGCCAACTGTGCAGGAAAAAAAAACCTGTGTAGGTTTTTTTTTTTTTTTTGCAGTACCAGGGATTGAACCCAGAGGCGTTCTACCTCCGCGCTACACCCCCGGCCCTATTTTTTATACTTTATTTTGAAACCGGGTCTCACGAGGTTGCGGAGGGCCTCACTAAATAGAGAGAAAGAGAGAGACAGGGAGGGAGAGAGAGAGAAAGAGAGAGAGAGCTGAGGCTGGCCATGAACCTGGATCCTCCGGTCTCCGCCTCCCAAAGTACTGGGATTACAAGCGTGCGCCACCACACCCGGCCTCCTGTGTAGGTTTTTTATGTCTGTGTCTAGGACCTGGCTTCACACTGGGCAATATATATATATTTATGTGTGTGTGTGTGTATGTGTGACTCTTTTATCCACTATCTGTTGATGTTGTATGTCATGTCATAAATGTGGTGCGTCTATCTATATGGTACCAGAAAGAGGGTTATTGAATGAATGCTCATTAAATTTAAAGAAAACATAAGATCAAATGCCTCTAAGTTTACGTGATTTAAATAAATCTTAACAACAGTAAATCTAAAATATGTTCATGAGATTAAAATAAAAATGTCCCTAAAATTATTAACACATGCCTTTTTTCCTATGTAAATAATCAATCAAGATTATGTTTCTGTAAGAGGTTCCAGATACAATGTATATTGTTTTTAAAGTTTTTTTTCCCTTTGTTGGAAAGGGATTTTAGGACATTAATGATGTTTATTTGATGTCTTAGTTTTTTAAGAATAATCTATAATTAAATTAGGTATATGCAAAAAGTAATTGATGCTTTAAAATGTTCTTGGCTTCTTAGGATCTACAATAACAGTTCAGTCAAATAAGTGGGCTTCTAACTTACTGGTATATGGGAAAAGAATGTTGTAAAATGACTTTGTTTTTTGGGCCATTCACTAAAAGGCAACAAAAGCTACTAGAAAGCAGGGTTTAGGTCAATATGTACTGTTGCAGCTATCAGGGCTCAGATCCGTGTGTGTTGCTGTAGCCATGGCTTTAATGGGCTCAGGTCAAAATGTAATTTTGTATACATTCCTTTAATGGAAACAATGGAAACAACTGTCTATTATCTTTTACCTGAATACCCTAAGAATTTAGAGACAATGATTAGACCAATGAAACTCTCCTCAACAATCTTTTGGAAAATTTCAAGCCCTCTAAAAGGAGAGGACAAATTCTGTTGGTTCAGATGCTAAACATCTCAAGTCTCATTTCCTTACTGGTCATCTTCTTAAGAACAATGAATGACCAACAGAGGAAAATGTAAATAATGATACTACCTTACAGCTGGATCTGTCTTACAGGAAGAATGTAAGGGATTTAAAGTTTGTATTAAGGAAAGATTCACAGCTACTCCAGCAGAGTAAATGAGATGTGACCATTCTGGCCACTCTAGCAAATAAATAACTCATATCACCAGAGCCCAAAAAGACAAAAAAAAAAAAGCCAATAAATAAAGGGAGATACCTGTAGGCATAAGGGGATACTATAATAAAGAAAGTTAAAATAAAGAGAATGCTTTAAGTTGTAAGTAATTTGTAAAGGATAAGATGTATAAGGAAGTTTAAATGTGTAATAAGGTTGGTTACAATAAGACAAATTATTTAAAGGGTTTTCTAAAAGTCAAATTAAATGCATTGATTCTATGTATTCCACATGTTTAAAAAATTTAGTTTTCTTAGGCTGGGCATGGTGGTGCACTCTTGTAATCCCAGTACTTGGGAGGCTGAGACAGGAGGATCGCAGGTTTGCGGCCAGCCTCAGCTACTTAGTGAGGCCCTCCGCAACTTAGTGAGACCCTGTTTCAAAATAAAGAATAAAAAATAGGGCTGGGGTGTATCTCAGAGGTAGAATGCCCCTGGGTTCAATCCCCAGTACTGCAAAAAAAAAAGAAAAAAAAATTTAGTTTTCTTAAAATATTGATCTGCTTTTGGCAAAATTTTACAAAAATCAAGCTTAGAGAGCAAAATTTTATATTTTATTAAGATAATTTCCTCCCAGTACTTTGGGAGGCGGAGACCGGAGGATCCGGGTTCGCGGCCAGCCTCAGCTCGCTCTCTCTCTCTCTCTCTGTCTCTCTCCCTCCTTAGTGAGGCCCTCCGCAACTTCATGAGACCCGGTTTCAAAATAAAGCATAAAAAATAGGGCCGGGGGTGTAGCGCGGAGGTAGAACGCCCCTGCGTTCAATCCCCGGTACCGCAAAAAAAAAAAAAAAAAAAGATAATTTCCTGTTATATACTGACAACAGTGTTTTAGATATTTGTGTTTTCCAAATGTACAAGACTTCTAAAAATGTAAAATTACTAAGCTAAAGGCATCAAAAACAAAACAAAATGGTAATAGCCTTTCCAGGTTTATAATTATGTGTTCCTAATTACATTATGACCATCTTCTTTATGCAAGGATACAAGTGGGACCCTAGGTCTTTGGCCCTGCCAGACAGAAACGAGAGTAATCCTAAAAAAGGAAAGGACAAGAGATTGCAACAGGGAGGCCCTAGTAGTCACCACCCATCCATGGCTAGTGAGAAGCAGTTTGGAAATTATCAATTAATATCTAGGACTACACACAGACAAGGAGAGAGGGAGCAACAGGCAGGGAGGGATGAACAAGGCAGAGGTAAGAGTGGCTAACCCTCATACTTGTATGAAGCGTTACCCGGTGGGCTGCGAGGTGCCACACTCATGAAGCCCATGACAAGTGCTTGGCCAGACTCGCCCCTAGCTAAACTTCACTCTCATATGGTGTGCACTGGGGCATGCTGGGGAGGGGGGCAACCTCCCCATCACAAACCAGCAAGCACACACACTCTCTCTCTCTTAGATAAGATCCCAACAGTCCAAGATAAAAGTTCAAACTCCACTAGCATACATCCTCCAACATTTGGATAAGTTTGACCCCCAGGCCCTAAGAAAAAAACAATCAGGGCTGATACCAGGGAAACAAGGAGGAATGTTTTCTCTTGTAACAAAAATAAAAAGTGTAGACCCCAAATGATCTATAAGCCATTTTTACTGATTGAGCTTAAGGAGATTAGAAAAAGACCTAGGTAGTTATACTACCAACCCTGATCTCCTTATATGACCTCACTTGGAGGGACATACAGTTTCTCCTAGAGCAAACCCTAACATCCTTGAAAAGGGAGCAAGTTTATCAGGTAGCCCAGGAGGAGGGAACAGTTATTATTTATATTATCTACAGGAAAAAGGCTAAACTTAGACCCTTCAATTATAGACAGTTAGCAGCCCTACATCAAGGCCCAAATAAATCCCTGATGATCTTCCTGAAAGGACTTAAGAAAACCCTGGTTACATTCACTAATCTGATTCTAGAATTGATAGAAGGGGAGGCCATCCTTAAAGAGAAATTTCTGACTCAATCCTTGCTAGATGTAAGGAGGAGACTCCAAAAACTGGTGTCAGATCTGAAAAAGTCCACTCTGGATCAACTAATGAAGGCTGCCAATTTGGTTTATTATAAGAGAGACATGGAAAAGGGAAAATGCCATGGGAAAATCCTGGCTGCTATGTGTATGAATGCTAATCCCACAGGGCCCAGACTCAGGTCTGTTTTAGTTGTGGGAAGCCAGGACATTTCAGATGCAAATGTCCTCAACAGGGTGTCGACAAACACCCTCCAGGACCCTGCTTACTATGTAAAGGAGACCACTGGAAGTCTGAGTGCCCCCAGATCTGGAGGGATCTGGGGTCCTCGACCCAAGGTCCCCAATGATGGGTCCCAGAGCCACCTCTCCAGGCTCCCACCACCTGGGTTAAGACTAAAGAGTCTTGGGTGACCTTAAAGGTGGGTTCACAGATTGTCCAGTTCATCATGGACACGGGTGCCAGATTCTCCACATTGCCTTTTGCCCCTGGTCCAAGATCCTCTGGTAAAGTGACAGTTCGGGGCATATTGGGCCAGCCTCTTGAACATTTTTTTTTACTCAAAAACTAGCCTGCTCCTGGGGTGACCTCCACTTCTCTCATTCCTTCTTAGCAATATCAAAAAACCCCAGTCCTGCTGTTGGGGAGAGACATAATGTCAAAAACCAAAATAGGACTAGTTCTCCCCTTAGAACCATATGGGTGCTTCTGTTGGACCTGTCATATAAAAAAGGGATTCTGCAATAATACTTTCTTATAAGACTTATCAGACTAGATTTAGAAGCTTGACAGATCAATAAAAGTGTTCTAATACTAGTTTTTCCATTATTCTGCCTCAATCCACTTTACTAGATACTTGTACCTATAAATATATTAAAATACAAAAAAAAAAGCCCAAATGAGGTAAAATACAGAGTCAACAAAGATCTTTATTCAAATCATTCCAAAACCTACTCCTGCTCTTCACAATACTAATCTCTGGACTCACATGGCAAACAATGTACTAAACATATCTTGCTTCTGTATGTTCAAACCTAAGTCAGCTAAACAGGTCCTAACTTCTCACTTAATCAGTCTTGGCCTAACAGAACAGGGAATCCAAAAACCAACCAATCAACCAACCAACCAACCAAACAAACAAAACAACAATGACAACAACAAAACAGCTTAACCTAACAACTTTCTTGGGTTTTAATGGCTATGATTTTCATAATAGAACTCAGGTATCAGGAGATCCCATCCCAATCTCAATGATTGTTCTAGGAGACTGTTTGCATACAAGACCAGTGCCATATAACCTTAAATGTTACCTTCATACAATAGATAGCCCAGTGCCAACAACAGAAGTAAATTTACCCTTAACTTGGTCAGTCTTTTGTCTCTTATTCCACCATTCCTAGGGGATTTCAGAGCTGCTGTTATGTGGGCAAACTTGGAATGGTTCTACCCTCCCAATGTCATCAGCCCATCACGTGCTCCCTACCCCCTGACTGTAATAGCAATTTACATCTTTGGTCTCCAGGTCTTGATGTAGGACTGACAAACACCTTGCTGGCCATCCCTGGGTTAATAATAGGTACTTATATCTGAATGAATCAATTGGCTTGTCTAATCACCAAAACTGCTAATGATACTGCCTTGGCTTTGGCAGCTATCAATAAAGAACTAAGATAAGGTATTGTTCAAGGTTATTGTGCAAGGTTTTTTTCAGCCTACCCTAGCTAAAATGTAAACATCTAAAAAGAAAAGCTCTAACTTTAAAGCCGAGGCCACTATAAAACTGGATAGATTATTTTAATTTGTTTCTTACTTTGTTAAAAAGTTTACAAAATTGTTTCAAAATGTAAAGACAAAAATAAATTAAGGCAAAAAGGAACCAGTATGTAAGAAAAAAAGTGCAAAAAGGTGCATGAGCATAAAAAGTTTTTGATAAGAAAGGATTAAAAAAAGAAAATATTTTGGAAAAAAATCTTGTATGATAAAGTAAAATTTATCCTAAGATTGTCCCAAATGGGAAAAGAGAGACTAGGGTAAAATCAGAAGATTAAAAGTAAGTTGCAAAATGTTTGTGGTAGAGATAGCTTATGAAAGAAATATTGCATATGTGATAAAGATAAATATTTAAAAATTAGTTAAAAGGTTTCTAGTGAGGTTCTATTAAGCCCACCTCTCTAGGGACCCGTGGCTGCCATTCTGTTTATATTCATATTTGGCCCATGGTTACTAAATTATATGGTCAAGTTTTTGTCTCCTGCAGGGTTGAAGCTATCAAGTTCCAGACCATGCTCCAGACAGAACCACAGATGAGCATCTAACAGAGCCCCTTGGATGGTCACAATTGGAATGGCTGAAGTGACTTGGGACAGCAGCTGATGTGATTTCCCCAAGACAAGTCACTTGCTCACACCCTAAGGATGGGGCCCTACATCGTCCCCTTTCAGCATGAAGTAGCTAGACTGATTTCGACGTCCAAATTCTCTAATTGCCTTATGGGTGTAAGCAAGTTAATAGAAGAGGGGGGAATGATTCGGTTATGGGTGACTTCATACCATGCCCTGTCCCGAAGCAGAGCAAGCATTATAATGTTAAACAGGCTGCTTCCTACTCTTCCCAGCCTGCTGTTTGGGCTTCTTCTGTCCTGAGCCTGCTGGGTTGGCATGGCAATGAAGATAAGATGAAGGCCAACACTGAGAAAGTTACAAACCTTAAAACCATTATCCTCTCACGTAGATGCCGACAAAGAGGGTCTATTGGCCTGGGAACTTAGTAACCCAGATAAGGAAGACCAGATAGGACAAACCCTATTTAAGATCCAGGGATCCAGGGGGCGTCAGCACTCTGCTCCATTGCGTTCTCCTCGGAGGCGTGATGCTTTTCTCTCTCTCTCTCTCCCTCCCCCTCTGAGACATGGCACATTACTCTTGCTTTTATAATAATTTTTTTTTGTCCTGCACTGAATTCCAACTGCTTGTCCGGACTCTTTATTTCCCCGCCCATGATATCTATGTGGGCTAAGGAACTCTTGGTGACCACCGAAATGGTAACAAGAATGATGTTCATAAATACTCATTTTATTTGCAAATATATAATTACATAAAATGTGGAAGGAAAATTTTCAGAATTATGTAGCCATGTGTGTTTTACATGCACATTCTATTTTATCCTCCATTTGAAGTATTTATGATTTATATTTATACATTATGTAGGACGGTCAAGACTTCTTACTCAATACTTAATAAACAGAATTGTTCTAAAACATGAACACAAAAATATCAAAGAGTAACAAACATTAAGAGTAGAGTTAGTATATGAGTATCATAAGTAGCACAGAAAAATATTAGATTTAATACAAGTAGGTGAAAAGTATAGAAAAAGATAATTTTTATAATAGAGGTGAAGAAGGAAGGACCATGATGATAAACTGGTTTCAATGCTGTTATAAGTGCCCATACATAGGAAACTCATTTTTTTGTACTTCCTGAAATACAAAAAAAAGACCTTATTTGAAGTTGAGATTTGATTTTAAATATTTCAGTTTTCCCCCTAATTCACCTTTGGACTCTTGAATTTTCAAAAATCTTTTTCATCTCCCATTCTTAAAAATGTTTTTTGAGCCAGGCATGGTGGTGCATGCTTGTAATCCCAGTACTTGGGAGGCTGAGACAGGAGGATGGCAGGTTCAAGGACAGCCTCAGCAAGTAGTGAGACTCTCATCAACCTATGAGACCCTGTTTCAAAATAAAAATAAAATAGGTCTGGGGTGTAGCTCAGAGGTAAAATGTCCCTGGGTCCAATCCCCAGTACCACACATACACACACACACACACACACACACACACACAATGTTTTTTGAATGTAACATATGACAAGTCTAACTTTCCTTATTATTATTATTATTATTTTATTAATTTTATACTGGGGATTGAACCCAGGGGCAGTCTACCTCCAAGTTACACATCCAACCCTTTTTATTTTATTTTTTCTTTTGAAACAGGGTATTGCTAAGTAACTAAGGATTTCACTAAGTTGCTATGGCTGGTCTTGAAACTAAGATCCTTCTGTCTCAGCCTCCCAAGTACTGGGATTACAGGTGTGCGCCACTGTGCCTAACTTTCCCTATCTTAAAAATATGTTCACTCTAAGAGTCATATAGAAACTGTCATGCAAAATTCAATGACCAGTTTTGCAGCCATTAAAATGACATCTGTGAGATTCATATAATTATAAGGAATTTCTTGACATTCTGGTTCAGTATAATGTGTAAAATGTGGAAAGGAGAGAAAGAGTGTTGACATAATCATTAGTGGTAACTATTATAAGAGGGAAATGTATAACCTTGTATAATAACTGAATTCCACATGACTGTATCAGTTCTGGGTATTATGAAATTTTTTTTGGGTACTGGGGATTGAAGCCAGGGATATCCTACCTCTGAGATATACCCCAGCCCTTTTTATTTTTTGTTTTGAAACAGGGTCTTGCTAGGTTGATGAAAGTCTCACTACTTGCTGAGGCTGTCCTCAAACGTACGAGCCTCCTGTCTCAGTCTCCCAAGTACTGAGATTACGAGTGTGTGCCATCATGCTGGGCTATTGAAATTTTAGCGTTGTTATTTAAAATTTAAGATAGATAATCCCCACAGCTGATTTCTTTATTTGTGTTTGTCATTCATTGTAAGCACCAGGACATTATAAACACCAGTGAAACTGAGATCACATTTTCTCATTTGCTGTTTATTTCCAGTATGTAAAGCCAGCCTAGAGAATAGTTATTCAAAATTATGTTTTACTGGATAAATAAATGGATGGATGAAATATGTGAGGGTTGGTAAACCAACAGTAATAAAACCCACCACCTATTCTGCAGGTCGCATGGATTTCCTGGTTCTGGTTTTAGGTCGAACTGTCAGGCTTATCCAAATAGAAGCATTTCTCAGAGCAAAAGACTGGCTATTCCACAATTCTTTTTTTTTTTTTTTTTTTTTTTAGTACTGGGTGTTACAGTTTGACATGGTGCTGCGGGTTCTTGTTCTTAGCTAATTTAGAAAAAATAGCCAGAATTACATTGCTGCAAGCTTAAGCAAAGGTTTATTACAGATAGAAACAGGGGACAGAGCAAACAAAGCCCTATGTCAGAGGTGACGCAGTGGGGTGCCTTGAAAGTAAGGCACTGATGCCTTTGAACACATACAATTTTTATAAGAATTAATTATCTCTTGTTTCTTATCCTACTTAACCAATAGTTTTCTTTTCCCACAAAAAACCGGGGGTGCAGGCCTGCCAGTTATCTCTGCTATGTAAGCCTTTTCTGTTAGCCTTCTTTGTTCATCCTCACAGGGGCAGACAGGTCTGACATCACTGATCAAAATGTGTTACTTGGTTAGCAAGGTCAGGGCTTCATGAAGCCAGCTTTGTTCTTTGTTTTATTCTTAAAGTTTAAAGCATGTATTGTCCATCTATGTCCTTGGTGAGTTCTCAGCATCTCATCTCTATCTGCTAGAAGCTACTTACTATGTTGAAAACTTGTTTTATAATAAAGAAAAGAAAGACACAGGAATATAATCTTTTAAAGTATGGAGGATTTGGGGCTATAACTATTTTGTGTTATTAGTAATTAATATTGGGTTAATATAGCTTGATTTTTCATCTTTAATTTTAGTCTAAGCTGTTGTGATAGTCTATAATTCTTTTCTAATTGCATGTGTCTGTGCTTGTAACATTTAGTGTGTAGCTGGGCTAATGGCCAACTTTTAGCTGACCAAGGTCAACCTTGGCTGCAGCTCTCAGCTGATAACTTAGAGAAAGAGAAAAGAATTTTATTGTTCTGCTTGAGTATGAGAGCTTGTTCTCACTATTAGCAATTAATACCCATTAGCAATCAATGTGGGCCCAATCCCCATCACTGGGGTGGAAGGGGGAGCCCAACTGGGCACAGACCCTTGAAGAGAGAAGGAGTGACAGTCAATCTTCTCAACTCTCTTCTGTCTTCTACTGTCCATTGGCCCAGGTTTACCCCGAGTGGAGCAGAACCAAAATCTCTGCTTTTTTCCATTACATCATTGACCCCTTGGCGGCCCTTTACAAAGTCAGAGCTCATGCTCACAGCGTGGTGTCCCATTGTAGCGCAATATAGAAGGATGGCTGGATCACAGGAGATGTTGATCAAGAGAGCGGAGGATCGGCAGCATATCTGAGGGCGCACACACATTTGTGTCCAACACAGTCCACCCCTTGAGCCACCCAGGTGCCCTCATGCCCTCCAAGAGCCACTGGGTTTATGAGTGTGTGACTTGTGCAGCCGTCGCGGGCCTCATGCTGAGAGGGAACTCATGCTTGTTTTAATGTCCTGCCCATGCCCTTTTGGTTCTCAGACACAGGGCCCCCTCTGCTAAAGGGCGGATGGCCTTGGGCTAACTCAGCAGGTCTTTGGTCACCTCTTTTCCTGTGAGTCACATCAGAGCTATGCTCAGTGTCCTGGCTGCTACAAGCGCCTCTGTCAGATGTGGTCTGTCGAATTATCTGGCACATGAGCAGAGATTGGATGGCACCTGCATGGGCTGCGCCGCCTGCTCTTGCTCTCGGTCCACTTGAAACAGGAGCTTGTAGGAAAAACTCCATAAATAACTCAACAAAATGTCCTCCAATGTGCTGTATGTTGACTCCAAAGCACGACAAACACGCACGGTGGCACCTTTATTTGTGACAGGAGACGTAAGATAGCACAACATGCCATTTACACAGAAAGGATGTTTGCACATGCAGATCAGACCACCGGACCCCTGACACATCATTGATGGTAGAGACCCCAGAATGCTCTTGGGTTCATCTCTCTCCTTGTAGTATTTTCCTCTTTTGTAATGTTTTGATATTTTACAGCATTTTAGCAATTTTCTACTTTCTGCTTATGAGTATCAATTTATTTATTTTTATTTTTTTGCAGTATTGGGGATAGAACCCAGGGGTATTCTACCTCTGAGCTACACCCCAGCCCTATTTTTTATTCTTTATTTTGAAGCGGGGTCTCACTAAGTTGCGGAGAGCCTCACTAAGTAGCTGAGGCTGGCTGTGAACCCGGAACCTCCGGTCTCAGCCTCCCAAGTACTGGGATTACAAGTGTGCACCACCATGCCTGGCATGAGTATCAATTTCTATAATACCATTCATATGCCGTATTTAATGAGCACAACGTTTGGAAAATGTTAATGAAATTGAGAGCAGAAGAAGTGATATAGGCCTGACATACAACTGGGAAGTGCACTGCAGCTCTTTACACACAGATGTTAAATTGTTTGATTTTCCCCGGTGATGGCTGTAGATGGAAAACCATTCACCAAATCAATAGCCGGAAACAAAGTGCCAGAGGCAGTAACATAATCTGACATAACATAATTTGGTCAAATTCATTCCCTACATTAACTTGAAAGAAAAATATAGTTATTAGCTGGGTGTGGTGGTGCATGCCTGTAATCCCAGACCTTGGGAGGCTGAGAAAGGAGGATCGCCGGTTCGAGGACAGCCTCAGCCAGTAGTGAGGCTCTCATCAACCTATGAGACCCTGTTTCAAAATAAAAATAAAATAGGACTGGGGGTGTAGTTTGGAGGTAGAATGTCCCTGGGTTCAATCCATAGTACGAGGGTGAAGGGTGCAGTGTGGGGGTCTCAGGCAGAGCTGCTCAGGGCTGAGCGCGGCCCTCTCTGGGACCCGGTTCTGCCTCTCTTCTGAAAGCCCACGAGCTCCAGCAGCAGCCCTGCTCTGCACAGCCCCACCCAGGGTTGTCTGCGTTCCTCCTGGTCTTCTTTCTCTCCTCTGTGTCACAGGGGAGCAGCCAGGCCAGCGGAGCCTCCTGCCCCGCCCTGCAGGGGTGGAATGCTTGTGAGTCTGTCCTTAGGTTTTCCTAAACGCATTCTCATGGCGGACAAGTTCTCCTTCTCAGAATGTCGCTCCCCTAAATGTAGGGCATTTGTGAGTTCTTTCATTTTATATTGCTTTCATTTCTTCGCTTGGAATTGTTTCAGGGCGCTGAGGCTGGGGTCTGCCTTTCACAGTGTGCACCCCATGTCTCTCTGTGCCATCTCTCAAACATGTTTTCTGCTGTCTTGGTAGAGGTTCCTGAAATTATTTGAATGGTCCCTTGATTACCCTGTAGTATTTAAGAACAACTGTGTCACACCGCTTATCCTCCATCCTGCCCAGGCAGCCTGTCCTCCTTCATCTGCCGGGGCACCTGCAGTGCGGGCCATGGAGCAGGTGCTGGTGGGCTGTGAGGCAGGGGGGTAACATCTGATGGTCTCTGGTGCTGATGGAGGAACGGTCCCTATTGGGCCAGGGAGAGGCAGAGAGACAGGGGGATTCTTCTGTGTGGGTCAGCTCCTTCGCCTCAGTGACTGCTTCATGGGACCACAGGAAGATTTCCACTGCTTTTCAGACACACAAATAAAACAGTCCCAAATTTACTGAATGTTTACATTAATACTGCATCAATTATATTTAAAAGCAGTTTTTAATCTTAACGTCTGTCACAGTATTGAGCATGAGCCAGGGGCATAATCAAGGTTGAGTAAGTGAAACCCTGAATTTTTTTTTTTTTGCGGTACTGGGGATTGAACCCAGGGGCATTCTACCTCCAAGGTACACCCCCAGCCCTATTTTTTATTCTTAATCTTAAAACAGGGTCTCACTAAGTTGCAGAGGGCCTCACCAAGTAGCTGAGGCTGGCTGCGAACCTGTGATCCTCCTGTCTCAGCCT
>PVJS01035306.1:0-21086 GCA_004027185.1 Glis glis | reverse complement strand
CCCTCCCTCCCTCCCTCCCTCCCTCCCTCCTTCCTTCCTTCCTTCCTTCCTTCCGTTTTCTTCTGTTTTCCTTCCTTCCTTCCTTTCTTTTCTTCTGTTTTCTTTTTTTTTGTGGCACCGGGGATGGAACCCAGAGGCAATCTACCTCCGAGTTAAACCGCCAGCCCTATTTTTTTTTTTTTGCGGTACCGGGGATTGAACCCAGGGGCGTTCTACCTCGGAGCTACACCCCAGGCCCTATTTTTTATACTTTATTTTGAAACAGGGTCTCACGAAGTTGCGGAGGGCCTCACTAAGTAGAGAGAGAGAGAGAGAGCTGAGGCTGGCCGCGAACTCAGATCCTCTGGTCTCCGCCTCCCAAAGTACTGGGATTACAAGCGTTCGCCACCACGCCTGGCCCCCAGCCCTATTTTTATTTTGAAACAGGGTCTCACTAGGTTGATGAGAGTCTCACTACTTGTTGAGGCTGTCCTCAAACCTACGATCCTCCTGTCTCAGCTTCCTGAGTTCTGGGATCACAGGAGTGCACCACCATACCCAGCTTGGAAATCTACCTTTTGTGTGTGTGTGGTACTAGAGATTGAACCCAGGGGCATTCTACCTCTGAGCTACACCCTCTGCCTCCCCTTCCCCCTTTTTTGTTACTAAGGATTGAACCCAGGAGCACACTACCTCCAAGCTATACCCCCAAGCCCTTTTTATTTTTTTTATTTTGAAACAGGGTCTCGCTAATTGCTGAGGGTCTCTCTAAATTGCTAAGGGTGGCCTTGAATGATCCTCCTTTCTCAGTCTTCCAAATACTGGGATTATCCGCATGTACTACCATGCCCAGCTGCACCCTCCTTTTTTTGAAACAGGGTCTCACTAGGTTACCACACATTGTCCTCAAACCTGAGATCCTCTTGTCTTAGCCTCCCAAGTACTGGGATTACAGGCATGTATCACACTGCACCTGGCCTAATCTACCCTCTTTAAGCAAATAAACAGAAAGATGCACTGACAAATTTGCATTCTTTTATGTCTCTGTATTTCATTACAGGGACCCCTGGGGGGTATAGCCCACTTTGGGAACCTACACTCTAGAAGTTCACTCTCACTCTCTTCTAGTTCTATTTCCTCATGCTAAAAACATGCTAAAGTCTTCTGTATCCTAAAAGCCTCCCTTTTTCTCCCATAAGACATTATTCTTCCATCTTCTGCCTTTTTTGTTTACGTCTTGAGTTTTGCTACTGACTGTGCTTCATTTCCCATCCACTGCTTTCCAAACCATTTTTAGTAATTTACTCATATTTCTTTCTCATACACACGTAAATACACTATTAAAACTGTTTTGTTTTTTTTTGGGGGGGGATTGAACCCAGGGGCTTCCTACCTTTTTATTATTTATATTTTATTTTGAAACAGGGTCTCCCTAAGTTGCTGAGGCTGGCCTCAAACCTGCGATCCTCCTTTCTCAGCCTCCCAAGTACTGGGATTACAGGCATGTACCACGAGGCCAGGTTAATACTATTCTTGTTAAGATCAATTATTTCTTAATTACCAAAACAATGGGAAATTCTGAGTTTCCACACTATTGGATCTCTTAATTTCTGACACTGCCAACCCTTAGTGACTTCATGAACTTTCTAAATTCCATCTTTGTTCCACTCACTCCTACTAACCCTTCTTGTTCAATCCCTCTTCAATGGCTCCCCCTCCACTGCTCATTATAAAAATGTCAATGCTGAACAGGTCTACTTTGGTTCTTTCCTAATCCCACTCTACTTTCTCTAGACAATCTTACTCCTTTTGCTTCAAATACCACATGGCTAAAGAGTCCTAAATCAGGGCCTTTGATTCTACTCAATTGTCCACTGGTTAACTCTCCCTCTTCGCATAAGTCTGTCAAATTCACTATGTCTGGGGCTAGGAGTAGAGTAGTGGTAGAGCACTTGCCTGGCATGTAGGAGGCCGTGTGTTCAATACCTACATCACACACACATTGGTATGTGTAAGAGTGCTCTGTCTTCCCTCCAAACCTGTTCAACATTCCTATAATTCATACTGTAGTTTATAAAATGAGCATCCAACTTATCTCATAAGGTAGAAATCTTGAAACCACCCTAAGACAATTTCTTCACCCACTCCTACCCAGCACTAACCAGTCCCAACCCTGCTGAGCTTCCAAGATCAGATGAGATCAGGAGCCTTCAGGGTGGTATGGCAAAAGACTCTTTCACCCTCTCACTCTGACCCAGTAAGCTTTCATGAACAATTTTGTATGTGTGCTGGGGATTGAACCCAGGAGCATTGTACCTCTGAGCTACAACCCCAGCCCTATTTTATTATTTTTACTTGGAAAGAGGGTCTCACTAAGTTGCGGAGGGCCTCACTAAGTAGCCAAGGCTGGCCACAAACCTACGATCCTCCTGTCTCAGCCTCCCAAGTACTGGGATTACAGGTGTGCGCCACTACACCAAGCTGTCATGAACAATTTTGTTGAGCCTATATTTGAAAAATCTGTAAATCCAGTCATGAATTCAAATTCTCACCTGGGTTGTATTATTGCCACAGTCACCCAAATGGTATCTTTGCATTCTTATAATAATTATTATTTTTGGTACTGGGGATTGAGCCCAGGGGCATTCTACCTCCAAGCTACACCCCCAGCCCTACTTTATTTTAGTTTTTTGAAACAGAGTCTCACTAGGTAGATGAGAGTCTCACTACGTGCTGAGGCTATCCTCAAACCTGCAATCCTCCTGTTACTAGGATTACAAGCATGTGCCACCACGCCTGGCTTAGAAATTATTTTTTGTAAAAGGAAATCTAATTTGATGATTCCTTCAATTATAGACCTCTATGTCAAAAGAAGAAGTATAATCTACTTAATTGAACATATCATCATTTGCTTTGGCATATAAAGTCCTTTACAACTTGGCTCTGAGTTTATCTCCTTCCCCTTTAAATCCTCCAACCCCACTGAGTTTATTGTTTCATGACTACAAGCTCTACCTATGCTGCTTCCTTTGCCTTAAAGTACCCATCCCTTCCATCTTCTACTTGGTGAAGTCTTTCCCACCCACCTTTACTAGCATTTCCCATTTCTCTGGTCAGATATAACCGTACCCTTTTCTGTGTTCTCACAGACCCTTGCTAATACCTCCATATAGTTAGCCTCACACTGTTCTAATAGTTTAAGTGATCATGAGTATTGCTGTACCTAGCAATGCACCCAAACATATGTTCTAAATAAATTTCTGTTGCTGGACATGGTGGCCCACACCTATAATACCAGTACTTGGGAGGCTGAGAATTAGCAAGAACCTGTTCCAAAATAAAAATTAAAAGGGCTGGGGTGTAGCTGGGAGGTAGGATGCCCCTGGGTTCAATCCCCAGTACCAATAAATAAATAAATGCTGATGCTGAACACATACCTGTAATCCTAGCTACAGGAGGTGGAAAGAGGGGGATTTTGAGTTCAAGGCTAGCTTTGACAACTTAGTAAGACTCTATCTCAAAATAAGAAGTGCTGGGGAGTCGGGCACAGTGGCACACGCCTATAATCCAGTATTTAGGAGGCTGAGATAGGAGGATCACAGATTCGAGACCAGCCTCAACAACTTAGCAAGGACCTGTTTCAAAATAAAGTAAAATAGCCAGGTATAGAGGCCCACAGTTGTAATCCCAGTACTAGGGAGGCTGAGACAGGAGGATCTCAGGTTCGCGGCCAGCCTCAGCAACTTAGTGAGGCCATCTGCAACTCAGTGAGACCCTGTTCCCAAATAAAAGAATCAAAAATACAAATAAAATAGGACTGGGGATGTAGCTCAGAGATAGAATCCCCCTGGGTTCAATCCCTAGTGCCACACACACAAAAAAAAATAAAATAAAATAAATAGGGCTGAGGGTGTAGCTCAGAAGTAGAATGCCCTTAGGTTCTACCCCCAGTGCAAAAATAAAGGGGGAGGGGGCTTCTGGGGATGTAGCTCAGTAGTAGAGCATCCCTAGGTTCAATACCCAGCACTGCAAAAAAATTCTGCTGAATAACTAAAAATCAAAGATTTGACCCAAAGTGAATCAAATGGCTAGATGTTATAACATATATTCCTGAAGGCCCTGCCCTATTTCATCTTTAGACTATAAAAGTATCTCAGTCCTAGGACTCTAAAGGCTC
This sequence comes from Glis glis, assembly GCA_004027185.1. Classification (NCBI taxonomy): domain Eukaryota; kingdom Metazoa; phylum Chordata; class Mammalia; order Rodentia; family Gliridae; genus Glis; species Glis glis. The sequence goes on along the minus strand of PVJS01035306.1, from coordinate 16,930 downwards.
AGGATCAACTGTGTCTGCACAAATAATTATCTTTTAAAGGCAACAAGGAGCTTCTAAAAGACAGAAAGATCTTACCTCGAGGGAAAATCCCTGGGTCCATGAAAGTGGCCATGCTGAAATTGGCCAGCACAAAGAGAAACATAATCGCATTGTAGATGGGCACTGCCGGTGACACATACAGGCTTAGTCCTGGACACCTACACAGGAAATAAAGAAAGTGAGGGTCTGCCTTTAACACTGCATACCAACCATTCTCGGCAAATTCGTGAAGATTCAGCCCTCATACTTACATATAAATCTTATGAGGTTTACCTTTGTCGGTTTACCTCTGTCATCCCAAATTATCACCTTTGTCCTTCTCACCAAGTAGCCCAGTGTCCCATGGAACTGCTCATTACAGACTAGAACAAGGTATGCGATAGAGAATCCCCTATCTGAACGCCTGTCATCTATGTTCTGTGCATCACTCCGCATGTCTTGGAATGTGTACTCATCTCCTTTATAACCACACATGAGAACCGGGGACTGACTGTGTAACTGACACCAGCTACATTCCCTTCTCTGGAGGAGCCCGAGGCTTCTGGATCCCAGCCATGTCCCACTGACCTGCACGGTGCCCCAAAGCACGAGACACACCTGCCTCCTGGCTCGCCTTCCCCTGCCCAGCTGGCTGTGAACCATCCTTAGCTGCCTAGTTTCTTCACTGTGTCAGATATTCCTGAGAGTTTTATTCAACTAGAGGATAACTCTCAAGGTTGAGAAATTAAAAAAATAAAAATACAAAAACCCACAAAGACAAGGATGGAGCTCAAGACAGAACTAGACCCACTACTGATGTCTAAAAATGGAGCAAAGGGGTGGGGAGGGAAAGAAAAGAGGAAATCAGACCCAAGAAGCCCTAAATCCTGTGGGAAAAAGAAAGTGGCCAAACATACCCAGCATTCTACAGCATTCTAATCAGGAGACTTGCTTTAGCTAACTTTTCTTTGACAAAAGAGGGAGAGAGGGAGGGAGGGAGGGAAGGAGGGAAGGAGGGAGGGAGGGGTGGAAGGAAGGAAGGAAGGAATGACCCCATTCTGGGTTAAGCTCAGGTTCTTTCAGGATGAGTTGAAGTAGGAGCACTTCAAGAGCTCTTCCTTTTGCTGCTGCTTTCCTGGGAGTCCAAAGTTTCATACAAAGCCAGGCATGGTGGTATATGTCTGTAATCCCAGTACTTGGGAGGCTGAGACAGGAGGACTATAGGTTTGAAGCCAGCCTCAGTAATTTAGTGAGGCTCTCAGAATTTAGTGAGACCCTGTTTTAAAATTAAAAAATAGCCGGGCGTAGTGGCACATGCTTGTAATCCCAGTACTTTGGGAGGCAGAGACCGGAGGATCCAGGTTCGCAGCCAGCCTCAGCTCTCTCTCTCTCTCTCTCTCCCTCTCTCTCTCTCTCTCCCTGTCTCTCTCTCTCTCTCTCTACTTAGTGAGACCCGGTTTCAAAATAGAGTATAAAAAATAGGGCCGGGGGTGTAGCACGGAGGTAGAACGCCCCTGGGTTCAATCCCCAGTACTGCAAAAAAAAAATAAATAAATAAAATAAAATAAAAATGGCTTAGGGTGTAGCTTGGAGGTAGAAGGACCCTGGGTTCAATCCCCAGTACCAAAAAAGGGGGAAGAGGGAGGCAGAGGGTGTAGCTCAGAGGTAGACTGCCCCTGGATTTAATCCCCAGCACCACAATAAATGAATGAATGAATGAATGAGCTGGGGGTGTAGCTCAGAGGTAGAACATCCCTGGGTTCAATCCCCAGTACCACACACACAGTTTCATCTGAGCTTCTGATGTGAGCCTTGCTTTGTCAGTAGTATCAAACGCCCTCTTCTGCCCCAGCCAAGGGAGAACTTCCGACTACAAGACAGTGGCTAAACACCCTAATCTGCTTTGTAGCTGAGAACTTAATCTCCAGAATCAGGACAGCATTTGTCCTTGTCCCCTTTATCTAGACCAGTCAGAAGAAAGGCAGACCTCATAGAAGGAAAAGAAGAAGGGGCCAGGAGACTAAGATGGCATAGGAGTCTGGAAGACTTATCCACAGCAGTCCTGGATTCTGTCAGGAAAGGCAATTTGTCCCCATCAAGTCAAAAAGCACAGCCCTGAATAGTGATTCAGGACAATTTGGAGGTACTGAGTTCCTTAATGAGATGTAAATAAAACCAAAGATAAGAGACAAAACTCACACCTCACAAATCTTTACTACCAGTATCCATTTTTTTCAAATTCCATTCAGCCATTCATTTAAGTGTGTGTATTTGTGTGTGTGTGTGTGTGTGTGTGTGTGTGTGTGTGTGTGGTGTATAGTGGGGATTGAACCCAGGGGCATTCTACCTCCGAGCTACACCCCCCAGACCTATTTTATTTTTTGTTTTGAAACAGGGTCTCACTAGGTTGCTGAGAGTCCTCAAACCTGTCTCAGTCTCCCAAATACTCGGATTACAGGCGTGAGCCACTACACCTTCCTAAAAAAAAAAAAAAAAAAAACTTTGTCGGGCGTGGTGACTCACACTTGTAATCCCAGTACTTGGGAGGCTGAGACAGGAGGGTTGCAGGTTTGAGGCCAGCCTCAGCTACTTAGTGAGGCCCTCCGCAAATTAGTGATACCCTGTTTCAAAATAAAGAATAAAAAAATATAGGGCTGCAGGTGTAGCTCGGAGGTAGAATGCCCCTGGGTTCAATCCCCAGCATCACAAAAAAAACCTTTTAAATAATTATTTATTATGTACTAGGCTTTTTTTGGAGGGGGGGGTACTAGGGATGGAATAGGGCCATTTTATCTCTGAGCTACACCCCCAGGCCTAATTTTTTGGTTTGAAATAGGGTCTCACTAAATTACTGAAGGCTTCCGTAAGTCACCGAAGCTGGCCTTGAACCTGTGATTCTCCTGTCTCAGCCTCCCAAGTACCGGGATTACAGGCATGCACCACCATGCCCAGCTGTGCCAAGCTTTTTAGATAGTGAATGTCAAGCCGGGTGTGGTGGCGCACGCTTGTAATCCCAGTACTTGGGAGGCTGAGACCGGAGGATCCGGGTTCTCGCCAGCCTCAGCTACTTAGTGAGGCCCTCCGCAACTTCGTGAGACTCGGTTTCAAAATAAAGTATAAAAAATAGGGCCGGGGGTGTAGCGTGGAGGTAAAACACCCCTGGGTTCAATCCCCGGTACCGCAAAAAAAAAAGATAGTGAATGTCAAGGAACTCTGCTTCTCTTGATAAGTCAGTACATAAATGGGAGAAAAAATAATGAAACTGGAATGAGGACAGTTTTCAACAACAAAACAGACCTTCAGTAACAGCTCTATACTATCATCAAAAAAAATCTCTTATGAAGCCTCTTCCTCTGAGTTCTGTGGTTCAGAGATGTCCCAACACCTTGGCATGGTGTGGGGTGGAATAGGAGCAAGAAGGAAGAGTCCCTGCACAGCCCCACCCCAAAGCCTGACCTCCTAGGTTCCTTAGGAGGGAGGGAAGAGAGAAACTGAAAACCAGTCATCCAGGTCAGAGCCCCTCCCTAGTACTTAGCTGTCGCTTCAATTTCCGCCTGGGGAAGAAGAGAAAGGGTGACTCATTTCACTCCTACACCCTGGGAAGATAATTAGAAGGGAAAAATAAATTAAATCCTTAGAACACAGAGGTGCCTATGATTTAAAATTCCTAGAATTGGCCACTGTAGCCTCTTGAGCTTCTAAAAGAAATAAGCAAGGATACCTTCCATCCCAGAGGGAAACTAAAGTCAGTAAGAGTATCAGCTCCCTGGTGGCTCAGGTGTCGATCTTTCTCATCCCACTCTTTCCTCAGTTTCATTTCCAAACAAAGCAACTCACCCAATTTCTTGGGTATCCTGCCAACCTACCCCTGGATGATGAACTTTATCCCTACAGCCTTCTTGATATCAACCACCCCAGTTGAAGTGTGTAATCCTGGAACTGAGTTCCAATATCTGTTGCCATAATAAAGTCAGCCCCCACAGTGGCATAATCTACAAGTGACGCAAGTCACTCAACTCTGTGAGCACTAGGATTCGAGCCCTACTGCTTCTAACCTTAGCACTCTAGCTGAGGAACACCCACCAAGGACAGGCAGGGTGAGCAGAGCCATCTGCCACATCCCATATTCTGCGGGCTTCAGGAGAGCCTTTCCATTGCTTTAGTACTTTGCCAGATTGCTAGGTGGCTACCCCGAGGGGCCTGTCTAAATCCGTTGCCTTTGATGGAGGGAGATGAGGCCAGAGCTGAGAGGAGCTGTCGGAGCTCGTCCTCAAACTATAGCAATAATCATAGAGCTCCAGAAACTAAGGGAGTGGCCACAGCCCAGAAGGCTGGCTGACTCACTGATGTGATTCCCAGACCCAAACCATCTCAGGTAGAACAGGTTCTTCTGCCCACCCATTCCACGCTCCTGTTTTCAAAGCCAAATAAAATTGGAAGAGGGGATTTCAATATCCATCCTCCTGAAGCCCTGTCTCCTAGCCTTCCCTAACAATTCCTATTATGAAAAATGGTTAAGTTCCTGGAAAGAACAAGTAGAGTGAAGAAACTTCAGATTTTTTAAATCCTATCTCAATTAATGCTTCACTATGTATCCTTGGTAATCCACAGGAAAACTCTCAAGCTTATGTCAGCTACATAATACAATATGAGGATGAAGGAAAATGTTTGAGAAGATCTTGGAATTCTTTTTTTTTGGTGGTACCGGGGATGGAACGCAGGGGCGTTCTACCTCCGCGCTACGCCCCCGGCCCTATTTTTTATACTTTATTTTGAAACCGGGTCTCACGAAGTTGCGGAGGGCCTCACTAAGAAGGCAGAGAGAGAGAGAGAGAGAGAGAGACAGGGAGAGAGAGAGCGAGAGAGCTGAGGCTGGCCGCGAACCCGGATCCTCCGGTCTCCGCCTCCCAAAGTACTGGGATTACAAGCGTGCGCCACCACGCCCAGCTTGGAATTCTTTTTTAACCACTAGCTTAATACTGAGTATTTACGAGATAGAAGACACAAGAAAACATTATTATCTCCATCGTCATCAATTATCATCCCAGCCCCACCTTCATCCTCAATTCCACTTCCTCTACCTGAGGTGTCAGGGATTCAAGGACACTTGAAACAGGCACTAGGCTCTTAGAGAACAGGTCTATGCATTCCACCCATGCCTAGCGTATTGCGTGAGCAATATTAGTGTTCCCTGTTGACGAGAGAAGGCTGGAATGATGTCCCATTTCCTGCCCTTGGGGATCCTCACCTAGGACTGCTTTCCTCAAGATTCCATATGAAAACAACTTCTCCCCTCATAGGTGGGTAAGCTTTGTGGTGTCTCTGTAACTAGACTTTCCAGCAGCGGAATGCTACAGGAGGACCCAGGCACTTATTCCTGGATGAGAAAGCCATGTGGGAAGGAAAGAAGAACCACTGCTCAATTAATGCCCCAGGATCACGAGGCTGCTCCCACTCAAATCAGGTGCTACCACCTCTGCAGTCACAGGAAAAAAAAAACAGGAAGAGCCGCTGGGGTTGCCCGACTCTCTGTGAGTAAAAGGTTGGAGGGGACCAGAGGCAGAAACTAAAAGAAGTAACATCCTGGATGGGACACTGGAATGACTGTCATGGATTTTTTGGCGACCCTGATTTCTATCCTACCCTTAAGAAGATCGCCTGAAACAGATCTTACCTGTACCTCCTCCCCTCTCCAACATTAGAAATGGACAAATGAGGCAATGAGTTGACTCACAGCTAGAGGAGACTTCAGAAAAAGATTGATTTGGTGATTTTAAATGGTGTTGCCAGGAGCCCTAGACAGTCTCAGGGGACCCCAGGAAGGCAAAGAGGAGACACCAAGTGGCTGGGCCTCTACATACCAGCCTCATTTGAACCACAGTGAACACACTTTTTGTGTGTCATACACTGGGGTTCAATATAAGATTTCTTTTAGAAGAGGGTCACCCTGTCTAAATAAACTGCTTTAAGTTAACTTCCCCATTAGAGAGAGGAACAACTGAGGTCTACAAAGGTTAAGAGACTTTACCAAAATCAGTCTCCCAGTCCCGAAACAAAGCTTATCCTACTTACCTAGCATTGCCCTTTGTCAGTTACAAAAGGAGACTAAACTATGACAGATGAGGATCCAAATACATTATCTTTTTTATGTGTGTGTGGTACTGGGGATTGAATTGTGCGGCATTCTACCCCTGAGCTACACCCCCAGCCCTTTATTTTTTGTTTTGAAATAATGTCTTGCTAAGTCACTGAGAGTTTTGCTAAATTGCTGAGGCTGGCCTCGAACCTGCAATCCTCCTGGTCTCAGCTTCCCAAGTTACTGAGATTACAGGCGTGGGCCACCACACCAGGGCCAGATGCATTATCTTAAATGCAGAGTCCAGTGCCCAACTGGGAGGGGAGGAGTTATTTTAACACTCTCCTTCCAAAACAGTGAAAGGGGAGACATATTAAAACAGGCCCCAACATTGCTGCTTAGTTTTAGCACTGGACAAATTCAGTGAATGAGAGAGTTTAGATCCAGCCCTGGGGAGAAAGGCCTCAACTGTTCTATTCAAACTTCTCTGGGGAAGAAGATCATTATTCTTTTGATGACCAACTCAACTGGTAATTTCTGCTCATAGCTTTCCCTACTTGACAAGGAAACATGGAGGATCAATTGTTCCTAATTGTTGAAGCCTCCACGCCTCCACTAATTATGTCTGCCAGTTGAGAGGGACTCTTCCTCCTACTTCCAGTCCTCTAGGTAGCAAAGCAGTTCTCACCTGAGTCCTACACTGATGTAAGACCTAGCCAGCTGTAGCCTAGTGAAGAGAACAGGTGGAGGATGACAGAGTAGTTACATATTTAAGGCCCCACATAGGAACTGACTCAGAGACAGCCTTCCTCTTGCCTTTCCATCTAAAACCATAAACTTGCAGGGCGTGGGGGTGCACACTTGTAATCCCAGTACTTGGGAGGCTGAGACCGGAGGATCTGGGTTCGCAGCCAGCCTCAGCTACTTAGTGAGGCCCTCCGCAACTTAGTGAGACCCTGTTTCAAAATAAAGAATTAAAAATAGGGCTGGGGAGCCGGGCGTGGTGGCGCACGCTTGTAATCCCAGTACTTTGGGAGGCGGAGACCAGAGGATCCGGGTTTGCAGCCAGCCTCAGCTGTCTCTACCTCTACTTAGTGAGGCCCTCTGCAATTTTGTGAGACCCGGTTTCAAAATAAAGTATAAAAAATAGGGCCGGGGGTGTAGCGCGGAGGTAGAACGCCCCTGGCTTCAATCCCCGGTACTGCAAAAAAAAAAAAAAAAATAGGGCTGGGGGTGTAGCTCAGAGGTAGAATGCCCCTGGGTTCAATCCCCGTACTACAAAAAATAAAAAAAATAAAACCATAAACTCTTTTTTTAACACTGTATATGGTTTTCAACAGGGGGTTCTACAAGGAATTGAACCTCAAAAGGGTAGAACCCAGCCAGGCATGGTGGCACACACCTGTAATCCCAGTACTTGGAAGGCTAAGACAGGAGGATCACAGATTTGAGGCCAGCCTCAGCAACTAAGCGAGACCCTGTGTCAAAATAAAAAATAAAAAGGGCTGGGGGTGTAGCTCAGAGGTATAATGTCCCTGTGGAATGAACCCAGTTCCAAAAAAAAAGGAGTAGAACCCATGGAGGAACAGTTTTAGTGGTGCTAGTGGTGCTTCAACCAGACGTGGTAGTATGTGCCTGTAATCCAAGTACTAGGGAGGCTGAGATAGGAGGATCGCAGGTTCAAGACCAGCCTCAGCAACTTAGCAAGACCCTCAGCAACCAAGTGAGACTATTTCATTTTATTTATTTATTATTATATGTGTGTGTGTGTGTGTGTGTGTGTGTGTGTGTGTGGTACTAGGGCTTGAACCCAAAGGTGTTCTACCTTTGTCCTATTTTTAGTTTATTTTGAAACAGGGTCTCACTAAGTTGTGGAGGGCCTCATGTTGCTGAGGCTGGCTGGGAACCTGTGATCCTCCTGTCTCAGCCTCCCAAGTACTGGAATAACAAGTGTGCACCACCACGCCCAGCTGTGAGACTATTTTAAAAGAAAAAAATGAAATGGGCTGGAGGTGTAGCTTTGAGGTAGAATGTCGCTGGGTTCAATCCCCAGCACAAAAAAAGAAAAAGAAAAAGAAAAAAGACAGAGACTTTCAGAGGTACAAAAGCTAGGTGACAAAAGCAAGATAAACAGGTTGAATCTACAAGGGAGGAAGAGGAGACCTTAAGCAGAAAAGGGAGTCCAGAAATTGGTCCTAAGGAAACTAATGCCAGCGGGAACTTCAACTGTGACTTAAGGTTCTTTTAACCTTGGACTAAAGGCAGTAATTCCAAACTGAGTCAATAATGTCCCCCCAAATCCTTTCTTCCAGGGCTGAGAGACCATGGAATAAGGAGGGCTCCTACTTTACTGGCACCAGAGAATGGGAAAGTAGGTTAAAGAGCTTCAATTATCAGTTGAGAAAATGCCTATGTCAGGACAACTCTTTGTGGACAAACTGGTATAACCAGCCAAGCACTTCAATGGTTCCAGATTAACAAATTAAGAACAAGGATTCTACATGATTTACCTCAAGAACAGATAGTTGAAAGAGAAAACTACTTACTCCCCTGACTATGCAAGCTTCTCCAAAGGGCTTTGCTTCTTAAAGGAAAATAGACCCTCCCCAACAAAAGGTCTAACTAAGGGGGTAAAACTGCCCCTGTACATACCCCTCCTGACAGCACCACAACTGCTACAAGGAGACTAAAATATGATAGAATGTCCCTTGGTTAAAAAATTTTTTTGTGTGTGGTACTGGGGATTGAACTCAGGGGCACTCTACCTCTGAGCTACACCCCCAGCCCCATTTTATTTTTATTTTGAAACAAGGTCTCACAAGATTAATGAGAGTCTCACTACTCCCTGAGGCTATCCCTGAACCTGAGATCCTCCTGTTTCAGCCTCCCAAGTATTGAGATTACAGGCATGTGTCACCACGCCTGGCTCGTTGGTTAAAATTTTGATTCTGCTTACTAGCCATAAAAGCAAAAGCCAAAACAAGTTCTAACACTGAGGATCCACCCCTCATTATTGGTAGTCAAATGCATGAAAAGTCAATGTATGTTCAGAATAGTAAACATGCTGAGTTTAAACAAGAGAAAAAGATAATGAAGAGAAGGCAGTTAGAGAAAAGGGGCTTAGCCAGGTGTGGTGGTGCAGGCTTGTAATCCCAATACTTGGGAGGCTGAGACAGGAGGGTCAGAGGTTCATGGCCAGCCTCAACTACTTAGTGAGGCCTTCCACAACTTAGACCCTATTTCAAAATAAAGAATAAAAAATAGGGCTGTGGGTGTAGCTCAGAGGTAGAATGCCCCTGGGTTCAATCCCCAGTACCACACCAAAAAAAAAGAAAGAAAGAAAAGGGGCTATCTCTAGAGTCTTCGGGGATTTGGCAGGTATGCTCAGGCTGCAGAGCTGGGGGCCAGAAAAAAATGTGACTTCTACACTTCAGAGAAAGAGGTGAAAAACAGGCTGAGGCTCATTCATTAGATAATGATTCCTTCTTGTTTAAAAACTAGATTAGCTGGGTGTGGTGGTGTGCACGAGTAATCCCAGTACTTGGGAGGCTGAGACCAGAGGATCACAGGTTGGAGGATAGCCGCAGCAAGTAGTGAACCTCTAATCAGCCTAGCAAGACCCTATTTCAAAATAAAAATAAAATAGGGCTGGGGATGTAGCTCAGAGGTAAAATGCCCTAGGGTTCAATTCCCAGTACCACACACACACACACACACACACACACACACACAAACCCGCCGGGTGTGGTGGCACACACTTGTAATCCCAGTATTTGGGAGGCTGAGACCAGAGGATCCGGGTTCGTGGCCAGCCTCAGCTACTTAGTGAGGCCCTCTGCAACTTAGTGAGACCCTGTTTCAAAATAAAAATTGGGCTGGGGATGTAGCTGGGAGGTAGAATGCCCCCGAGTTCAATCCCCAGTACCACACACCAAAAAAAAAACCTAGATACATATATATAAGTAACACTTTTCAGCTGGGCGTGGTGGCGCACACTTGTAATCCCAGTACTTGGGAGGCTGAGACAGGAGGATCGCAGGTTCGAGGACAGCCTCTCCACAATTTAGCGAGACCCTGTTTCAAAATAAAGAATAAGCCGGGCGTGGTGGAGCACGCTTGTAATCCCAGTACTTTGGGAGGTGGAGACCGGAGGATACGGGTTCGCGGCCAGCCTCAGCGCGCGCGCGCGCGTGATATCTCTCTCTCTCTCTCTTTACCTACTTAGTGAGGCCCTCCGCAACTTCGTGAGACCCGGTTTCAAAATAAAGCATAAAAAAATAGGGCCGGGGGTGTAGTGCGGAGGTAGAACGCCCCTGGGTTCAATCCCTGGTACCGCAAAAAAAAAAATAAAGAAAGAATAAAAAATAGGGCTGGGGGTGTAGCTCAGAGGTAGAATGCCCCTGGGTTCAATACCCAGTACTGCAAAAAAAAAAAAAAAGTAACACTTTGCTAACTCTTTTGGCCAACTAAATCATATTTTTTAGAATTCCTTTTGGCATCTAAAATTCAATTTTGGGGGTTTTCCTTCCTTCCTACCTCCGGTGCTTTCTGTGTACCTGTGTCCATCCCAACAATTCCACTTCAATAAGCTCAAACTGCTCTCATTTCCTATCACTTCATTTTCTTCTTCCTAGCAACCTCACACTGCTCTGAACAGCACCTCGCAATTAGGTCTGAGCCCGAACTATGTCCAAGTGAACTTCCCGGATGGTCTAGCATACTCTGATAGTTTCAACCCCAACACTAGCTCAATGACTCAACACTATAAGGCTCAAAAGCCCGGCACAGGTTCATTTACAAACTGATAATAGCAAAGATGCTTGCCAGGTGGTCAACAGCTACAATACTGAGGAGAGTGAAGGTGAATCACGCAGTCTCCTTTAGTGATGAACCATGTCTGAAGATCCTACCTAAGTGGGAAGGATGCAGATCCTGGATCCTAAGTGGGAACTCTCAATGCTAACTGCTTTTTCCATAAAAAAAAAAAAGGAATGGGAGAATTACTCTCATTCCCTTCAGAAGGAACCCACGTAAAGGGACTCTTCTAGGGCTCTCTTCCTAAATAAAGGAGGCTAGGGACATAGCTCAGCGGTTGACAGCCTGGCACGCAGGAGGTCCTGGGTTCAAACCCCAGTACCACAAAAAAACAACACCAAAAATCCCTGTCCTTTCCCAGTGGCCTTCACTTCTCTGGGCTTCACCTCTTAAGAGTACAGAGAAAACCATCTAAGAAACACTAAATGCCAAAACTGTCTCATTGGTATATATTATAAATTCTGAAATTTTCCAGTACTCAGTTTCCACAATTTCAAACCTAAGCTTCAGACATCCTCAGGAAAAGCACTACTACTGGAAAAGACTTTAGTGTAGTCTAGTTCTCTTTCTCTCAGAATTGGTTGCTTCAGCTGTTTCAAGCCTCTCTGGTTGCCTCCAACTTCCTTCCTAGTTTAGGATCACCTACTGATGGAGATGAGTAGGAAAACATGAAGATATCTCTGACTCCAAAGGAAGGGAGAAAGGGGAAAATAGAAGATTCGAGAATAAAGTTTCTAACAAAGCCGAAAGGATAGGCCTTTTTCACTTTTCTTACATATCTCTGGTATTTGTATTTACCTGGATCAGACACTGAGCACTCTTAGTCACTTGACTTGGCAAGTAACTAGCAAAACTCAAGAGAAAGCACACTCTTTCCCCTTTCACAGAATCCCCCCATCTCCCCACCCCAAAAATACCACAGCTGGGAGGAAACTCACGTAAAGGCAAAGAAGAGTGTTGTAGCTCCCACTAAGAAGATGGCGGCTGCTGAGACCGGGACATACTTGCTGGGTTTGAATCTCTTTCCAGACTCTGCGGGCATGTTGGAGCTCTGATGGGAGATCTGCCCTGCCGCATAGCCCAGGCCCACACAGCGGCAGAACAGACAAGAAAATGGGATGAGGGAAACAAGAGACAGGAAGAAAACCAGGGAAAACAGAAAATTTGAAATTATCACCCTTCCCCCTCCCAAATAAAACTGAAGGTCAAAAGATCTCAAATGAGGGAAAGCACATGGGAGGGGGAAAGGTGATTTCAAATGCTGAATAACCACGTCCCCAGAACAAAGCACAAGGGGAGATTAAGAAACACGACTTGTACAGTTTAAAAATTGGAGACAAACAGTAGGCTGTACACATGCAAACAGCTGCAGGTGGAGAACATGGACAACCAGACAGATCAAGTTATAGCTCATGGATGGAGGCAAGTCTTCAAAAGGAAAGAAGGGGAAAATATCAGGGTAGGGCAGAAAACGGCGGGCAAGAAAAAATTCTTCTGAGGAGATACAGTAGTACCTCCACGACTACACTTCCACAAAATGTGAGCTGCACCTAAAAGAGGTGTGCCCTGTGTTTCTATTTTAATCCAAGAAGGAACCTGGGCCCCTTTCCAGCTCTAAAGAGAAGCTGTTTTCCTGCAGTCCTTTCCCTTCCAGCAGTCTTCTTGGTGTCACCGCTCCACACCTTGACTTCACCAGGGCTTGCAGTCTGGCAATGGTGATTTAATTTTATTTACTTCTCTCTTGATGGCCAAAGCTGGACAACAGCTGTTACAGGACTGAGTTGTAAATCCTTTTCTTTGAAGGGGGAGGGAAAACAAGTTTGTCTGTCTTCAGTCTCTTCTTGTTATTCCTAAGCCCTTTATGGGCTCCGTTTCCTATAGAGTTCATGCAAAACTAAAGGGAAACTTAAAATCCTTGAAGCCATGTTCTTCCTAATGGGAAGAATAAGATGAAGAAATTGATTCCACCTGATGATACTTTAAAAGATTACTGTGGATAAAAAAAGCAAAGTTCCAAAGATGTCCCCGTTTCCAGGTTAGTCAACGTCTCCAATCTTTCTTCAATCTGGGCCCTTTCCAGATGCAGAGTTCAACCGTGTTATGGTGCCTCACCTGGAAAAAAACAAGTATCTTTATCAAAACAATTCTTTTAGGGCATTTCTTAAGAACATGATGGCTAAAACTCCACAGGCTACTCTGTTAAAAAGTACCTTTTGAAAGAAAGATTCTTTTCCACTTCCCTTGTATGTATATGGTAATAAACTCTCACTTGGAGGAAAACATTCAGAATCCTTCACTCTTCTAAATGCAGTTCAGACTGGAAGGAGAACATGGCTTTATCTGGCCTAAGGTCATCAAAGGACTAGCTCTTGTAAGGGGCCCATCTTACCTGACACAAATAGGCAGTAACAAATACCAAGAATATAAAAAAATCTAAAAACAAACAAGGGCACAGCAGTGAAGGGCAGTCCTAGAACAGAGATTTCTCTTTGGACAAAGAGAGTATTTATTGCTACAATGAAAAATGTAACCTCAAAATTAGGACAGCAAATCTCATTTCCTTTCTCTGTGTGTGTGTGTCTCTTTCTTACCCCTCTATGCTTTTTAGTTATAACCCTGAAGAGGCAGGAGCTGAATTTTTCATCTTCTGGAATCATCTATTAAGGGACCTGGGTAAGAAATGTTCTTGTACTAAAAGGTGAAATGCCTCTATGAGAAGCTGGGTCTACCACAGGGGTTGGTGCTTTTCTTCCCGATTCAACAGTTTTTTAATTCCTACATTGGCCTATTAGGAAGTAAACAGAGCCCCCCCACCCCAATATGATTAAGAGTAACAATTAATGGAGGGGCTCACTGAAGAGTCTTTGCCTAGTATGCTCAAGGCCCTGGGTTGGGTTCTATTCCCAGCACAGCAAAAAAAAAAAAAAAAAAGTAACAATTACTTCTGTTGATGATAGTAGCAAAATAACACCAGCACCTTGATTGTATAGGATGCTTTTCATCTGATGATCTCAAAGCACTTTACTCACATTATCAGGTGACACAGTACCTTATCCCACTTTATAAAATTGAAGGGTAGAGAATGCCTGAGGCCGTTCCACTGAATCACTTGGCCAGCCAGGTTCAAAACCCAAGAGCTCACACGCCCCTCGGCTGACACAAACTCTTTCTTTCTCATCCACTACACTAAATGCCCAATGACAGTGACATGGACTTTATAAAAACTAATTTTAAAACAAAGCATTTTCATTCCTCCCAAACAGTCTACTGTTTAATACTAAAGGCAGAGATTTAAAATATCGGAAGATTTGGATAGTGAAATACAATGTGCCCTGGAATTTATCACTTCCTCTCTCCCTGGGGCAAGGAAGGCAAAGGAACCTTCCTTCAAGATTCATCATCTCGCAGGGTGTGGTGGCACACACCTATAATCCCAGTACTTGAGGCTGATACAGGAAGATCTCAGGTTCAAGGACAGCCTCAGCAACATAGTGAGACTCAGCGACCAAGCAAGACCCTGTTTCAAAACAAAACATAAGCCAGGCGTGGTGGCACACGACTGCAATCCCAGTACTTGGGAGGCTGAGACAAGAGGATCGCAGGTTCAAGAACAGTCTCAGCAAGTAGTGAGACTCATCAACCTAGCGAGATCCTGTTTCCAAATAAAAATAAAATAGGCCTGGGGGTGTACCTTGGAAGTAAAATGCCCCCTGGGTTCAATCCCCAGTGCCACCAAAAAAAAAATTAGAAAGGCTGGTGGTATAGCTTGAAGTAGACTGCCCCTGAGTTCAAGTACCCAAAAAAAAGATTCAAAGATTCATAATCTCTCCTTAAAAATAGGGGTTCAGGCCGGGTGTGGTGGCACACACTTGTAATCCCAGTACTTTGGGAGGCGGAGACTGGAGGATCCGGGTTGGCAGCCAGACTCAGCTCTCTCCCTGTCTCTCTCTCTCTCTCTCTACCTCTACTTAGTGAGGCCCTCCGCAACTTCGTGAGACCCGGTTTCAAAATAAAGCATAAAAAAATAGGGCTGGGGGTGTGGCGGAGGTAGAATGCCCCTGGGTTCAATCCCCGGTACCGCAAAAAAAGAAAAATAGGGGTTCAGCCAGGCGTGGTGGCGCATGCTTGTAAGCCCAGTACTTGGGAGGCTGAGACAGGAGGATCACAGGTTCGCAATCAGCCTTAGCTACTTAGTAAGGCCCTCTGCAACTTAGTGAAAACCTGTTTCAAAATAAAGAATAAAAAATAGGGCTAGAATGCCCCTGAGTTCAATCCCCAGTACCATAAAAAAATAGGGTTTCAAAAGACCAAACAGCAATATTAGAGTAGAATAAAGACTCAGAGATTACAAAAAACTGTTATAGTCCGAAAAAAAAAAGATCCTCTTTAGTCCCTGATTTTATGACTGACTTTAAGTCCTCAGTTTCCTGAAAAAGCAAAGCCTAACCTTCAGAATTTAGGCCCACATAACTTTGTTAACAACAAGAAGCAAATTCCTTCTTTGTGTGTGTGGTACTGGGGATTGAACCCAGGGGCATTCTACCTCTGAGCTATACTCCCAGTCCCCCCCCCCTTTTTTAAATAAAAAGTTGCTGAGGGTCTCACTAAGTTGTTGAGGCTGGCCTCAAAACTGCAATCCTCTTGTCTCAGCCTCCCAAGTACGGGATTATAGGTGTGCACCACCAAGCTTGGCTAAGAAGCAAATTCTTGATTTGTAGACAATATTATTAAAGCAAATGTTTCTGTCAAAACCCAAAAGAATAGAAAAGATGGTAAGTTATATGACTTAAATTTTATCTAGAATAGGATATTATTTAGACACCATACACTATTTCAGATTATATTTTCTATAGGAAAAAGTCATGTGGCCTAATATTCCCAGAGTAACATAGTAACGGAAAGGCCATGCAATTTTGGTAGTACAATACTGGGATACAAAAGAGATCAGCATCTGAGATGTTTGGGGGATATACATTAGAAGGGACAAGACAACACCCAAGCATTTATTGGGTATGAAGACACACCAAGTCTTAGCAGAAAGATCTGCCACACATACTAGGGATGAGATTGGAAAAATGAGTGTTCATAAGAGTCAATAGTCTGGATCCAAGTATCAGGAAAGTGTACTAGAATATGTATGACATACTCAGGCAGAGAGTAAGGTATGGAAGGGAAATATATATATATAATGTGAGTATATATATACATATATATATGTAAAATATGGGACATGCCGTTTAAAGGCTTTAGTATGAGTACTTCCTTAAAGGAGTGAATGGACATGAGCAGTACCAATGACAGCACAAGTATTGTTTATTGAGATAAATTAGTGTAACAGCACAATACAGTAACCTGAAAACACAGTAAGTGAGGTGCCATGGAATAATCCACATACAGATATCAGAGAAAAGAGCCAAGCTGAAGTTCAATGAGTATGTTACCATTATACACTGAGGTAGCAAAGTACACAGCAACACAATTCTTATAAACATTAGGTGGATTTTATAGAATAGGTGACAATGAGCACTCTGAAGAGATTTGATACAGGCCAGAGGGATAAAAGGATGGGGATGAAAATGTAAGGTTCAGAAAAATGGTCTAGAGCATAATGTATACAACGTATATTTGATCCTACAACTGCTCTCAGTAACTTTAAGTCACTTTCTTACTTCTCATTTCAGTGTTTTCATTTGGCCAAATGGGCAAAACACTTTCAACCTCCCTGCCCCACAAAGAGATTCCTATAGGTAAAATACTGGCAAACACGTTTGATCTCCACTTATAAAAAGTAGTGTACTAAAAGCACGGAGCACCCGGCCGGTGGGGTAGGGGGAGGAAGCAGACGGGTGGGAGAGAACAGGTAACAGGATGAAGCTTGAGCCAAAATAAGTATCAGCAAAGTGGGGCAAGAGACTCTAGCGGCAGAGCGATAAAAGGGGAAGAGCACACAGTCCCCACCCGACGTATGGGGCAGACCTGACTACCGCTGAACCCGAGAGGACGGAATCCGCGGCGGCAGGG
>PVJS01035305.1:0-21086 GCA_004027185.1 Glis glis | reverse complement strand
AATCCCCAGTTCCGCAAAAAAAAAAAAAAAAGTATTAGCTGGGTGTGGTGGCGCACGCTTGTAATTGCAGAAACAGGAGGATCGCAGGTTCGCTGCCAGCCTCAGCTACTTAGTGAGGCCCTCTGCAATTTAGTGAGATGCTGTTTCAAAATAAAAAATAAAAAATAAGGCTGGGGTGTAGCTTGAAGGTAGAATGCCCCTGGGTTCAATCCCCAGTTCTGCAAAAAAAAAAAAAATACCATGTATTATATGGTAACTCTACCTTTTTTTGGTTCAGCACCAGCCCAGGGCCACATCCTCAGCTGGGAGCTGGGAGAGCATGGGGAACAGCTAGGGCCTCCACCTCCCTCCAGCCCACCGCCATGGACACCGTGCGGCCCCTCTGCCCTGAGGACGCCCACCTGCCACCCTGCTCCTGACTCAGGCCTTCCAGGCCCCTCTGGGTCCAGCTGACTTCACCCTGCTGAGCCCAGCTGCTGCCCACTCGGGTCCCAGGCCTGCCAGGCCACCCCCTGCAGCTCCCGCTCACAGCCGGCCAAGACCCAGACCCCAGAGGACAAATAGGAGAATAAATATATGCTGAGGCCACTGGAGATGCGGCTACTAGGAAAAAATAAAGGGGTAGGGACACAGACAACGCCATCAGCAAAATCGTGTCCCCAACCTCAGGTGCCCATCAGCGTGGAGCTCACTGCCCTCCCTGTGTGCCAGGGGCTTCGCCTCTCAATTCTCTCACGGAGGCAGCTCACACATTAACACAGCTCCCCAGCAGATATCGCATCTACTGAAAGTTCCTAAAAATGTCTCCAGACTGTCACATTGCCTGGGAATGGACATCAATTTGTGTATGTGTGTGTGTGTGTGGTACTGGGGATTGAACACAAAGGCATTCTACCTTTGAGCTATACCCCCAGCCTTTTTTATTTTTTGTTTTGAAACAGTCTCTCTCTAAGTTGTTGAGAGTCTCTCTAAATTGCTGAGGCTGGTCTCAAACCTGCGATCCTCCTGTCTCAGCCTCCCAAGTACTAGGATTACAGACATGTACCACCATGCCCGGCTTGGACACTAATTAAGAACTGTTGAAGCTAGACACGGTGACATGGGCCACTAGTTCTGGCTACTGGAGAAGCTGAGGGAGAAGGATCACTTGAGGCTAGGAGTTTGAGACCAGCCTGGGGAATATACCCAGACGTCCACTTAAGACAAAACCCAACAAAACAAAACCAACTGAAGCACAGATTAAAAAATAGAAAATGTTACCCAAGTCGGGTGTGGTGGCGCCCGACTTGGGTGGGATTACGCTTTTAATCCCAGTACTTGGGAGGTTGAGACGAGAGGATCACAGGTTCTTGGCCAACCTCAGCAACTTAGTGAGGCCCTGTTTCCAAATAAAAAATAAAATAAAATAGGGCTGGGGGTGTAGTTCAGAGGTAGAATGCTCCTGGGTTCCATTCCCAGTACCACAAAAAGAAAAAAAGAAAAGAAAAAGAAAAGAATAACATTCAAAGTGGGGGACATCTGGAGCAAGAGAGCCATAGCTATCTTTGATCTAGGGGAATTTATCTCGCTGTCAGCCTAACAGGTTTTTCTTGCTTCCTTGGGTGTACATCGAGCTATTGTCCAGCAGGTATGCATGAAATCATTAATGGCGTTCAGTGGGGCTTGGTGACCCTTGCCCACATCCTGGTATGTTTTTAACTTGTCTCTCTTCTATTTTTACATAAACTTGTGTATTTTTTTTTTTGCGGTACTGGGGATGGAACCCAGAGGCATTCTACCTCTGAGCTATACCCCAAGCCCTATTTTTTTATTCTTTATTTTGAAACAGGGTCTCAGTAAGTTGCGGAGGGCCTCACTAAGTAGCTGAGGCTGGCCGCGAACCCGAATCCTCTAGTCTCAGCCTCCCAAGTACTGGGATTACAAGCGTGTGCCACCACGCACGGTTTACATAAACTTGTTTTGACTCTAACTTAGCTCCTTATGGATTTATTTTCCAGTTTCAGCTTCCTTATAGATGACATCTGTATGAATTTCTCCCTGGACCTCTTTCCTCTCTGCTTACATTGTCACTACCTCCTCGAAAAGAGGAAAAATATTTGTAAATCATGTATGTGATAAGAGTTTCATGGCCATAATATATAAAGAACTGGTACAGCTAGCAACAATAAGACAGAGAACCTATTTTTTCTTTTTTTTTTTTTTTGGACTGGGGATTGAACCCGGGACATTTTATCTCTGAGCAAAACCCCCAGCCCCAGGGTCTTGCTAAGTTGCTGAGGCTGGACTTGAACCTGTGATCCTCTTGTCTCAGCCTCCCAAGTACTGGGATTACTGGCATGGGCCACCATACCCACTGAGAACCCAATTTAAAAGTAGGCAAACTGGGAGGCAGAGACCGGAGGATCTCTTTCTCTCTCTCTCTCTCTCTCTCCTTAGTGAAGCCCTCCGCAACTTCGTGAGACCCGGTTTCAAAATAAAGTATAAAAAAATAGGGCCGGGGGTGTAGCGTGGAGGTAGAACGCCCCTGGGTTCAATCCCCGGTACCGCAAAAAAAAAAAAAGTGGGCAAAGACGAACAGACATGTCTCCAAAGATGTACAAGTGGTCACCAAGCACATGAGGAGGTGCTCAATATCATTAGTCTTTATGGAAACACAAGTCAGCATCACAGTGACATCTCGCTCACACCTACTGGGGTTGCTACACTATTTTTGTTGTTTTGTTTTTGTGGTACTAGGGATTGAACCCAGAGGCATTCTACCTCTGCACTATACCCCAAGCCCTTTTTATTTTTTATTCTGAACAGGGTCTTGCTAGGTTGCTGAGAGTCTCTCTACATTGCTGAGGCTGTTGTCAAACCTGTGATCCTCCTGTCTCAGCCTCCCACGTACTGGGATTACAGATGTGCACCACCACGCCCAGCTTATTATACTATTTTTTAACAAAGAGTAAAATGACAAGCATTGGCGTGGATGTGGAGAAGCTGGAATCCTCCTCCATTACTTGAGGGAACCTGAAACGCTGCGGCCACTGTGGAAAACACTCAGGCAGCTCCTAACAGCTGGACAGAATCATCCTATGAGCCGGCCGCCCCACGCCAGCAAAGGATTGAGAACAGGGACGCAGGTAGGTGCTTGCAGGCTCAGTGCAGTATGTATGTATGTATGTATGTATGTATGTATGTATTTATTTATTGTACTAGGGATTGAACCCAGGGTAGTCTACCTCCAAGCTATACTCCCAGCCCTTTATTTATTTTTTCTTTTGAAGCAAGGTCTTGCTAGGTTGCTAAGAGTCTCACTATGTTGCTGAGGTTGGTCACAAACTTATGATCCTCCTGTCTCAGCCTCCCAAGTCCTGGGATTAGAGGCTATGCCATGGCCCCCGGCTCCTGCAGCATTCTTCACAATAGCAAAGAGTGGAAGGACCCCACGTGTGCACCCACAGATGCATGGATAAACAAACATGGTATATACTCACATTAGAATATTAATCAAGCTGGGAATATTCAGATATGCAAATTCAGAGACCAGAAGTAGAGCAGAGGTTCCCAGGGGCTGGGGTGGGAGTTATGGCTTAATGGCTATGGAGTTTTAGTTCAGGTGATGAAAAATTCTAAAAATAGTAAGATGGTTATACAATGTCTGAATACAATTAATAGAAGTGATTTATACACTTCAAATGGTTAAGATAATACATTTCACAATATATATAGTTTACGACATTTATTTTTTTTTTTGTATGGCACTGGGGATTGAACCCAGGGGCATTCTACCTCCAAGCTACACCCCCAGCCCTATTTTATTTTTTATTTTGAAACAGAGTCTCACTAAGTTGCCGAGAGCCTCACTAAATTGCTGAGGCTGGTTTTGAACCTGCGATCCTCCTGTCTCAGCCTCCCAAGTACTGGGATTCCAAGCGTGCACCACCACCCCTGGCTGGCAGGACAATTTTTTAAGGTCCTTAGGGAAGAGGTATAAAACACACTCACCCTAGTCAGATAATGTTCAGATCCTATTGATGTACGATAGATGAAATAAAAGAAACAGGTAGAAAATATAACTATAATATAAGAACCTGGTGCTAAAGTGCCTCAACGTTCACCCTGCAAGCCAGTTCTCTTTCCCAGGCCTCTCTCTTCCAAATTCCTGGGAAATCTGCAAATCTTAAAGATAACAACAACAAAAAACTCTATAATGTCCCTGTGCACTATTAACAAGACAGATACGATTCCTTGAGAACCCTATAATGTAGGGGACAGCCCAGCTTATCCTTAGATCAGCTCATAGGGACCACGATCAGCCTGAGGATGAGCAGACCACCGGAAACTGCCTTGAGACTCCGGGACTGAGGTCATCCTCACATCCCTCCTCCTGCCCACCCTCGTGAAAGCCCGCTGTAAAAGAAGGGCCTTGCACCCACCCCAACGTACCTCTCCACTTTTAGGTGCCCATATTCTCCATTGAATGAGTATTTCTTACTTTCCTAAATAAGTCTCCATGTCTCTGACTGGTGTGTGCTGAAATTCCTTTCTGTCACGGAAGCCAAGGACTCCAGTGATCCTGAGTTGAGGAATGAACCCATCTACCGTGAGACCAGGACCTTTGAGCAGGAAGATCCAAGACATAGGGACTGACCGGCCAACTGCAGACGCAGACCCCAGGCTGGTGCCCTCTCCCTTAAGCTGCAAGAGACACGTCCCCAGACTTTCCTTTGTATCCTCGGGGACAGGTGGCGCATCCTGAGGAGGAGCGCAGTTCCCTGATTCTGGACCAGGACAACTGCCGTCCTCTCCCGAGACTCGGCCTGCACTGGACGGAGCCGGGCAGCCTGGGGACCCGCAGGGAACATCCCTGGGGTGACCGCCCTGCAGCCTGGAGGTCAGAGCCACCTGTGCCAGGGTCAGGGCCAGCTCCCACCATTTGGAGCCTGGTCAGCACCCCTGCTGCCACCCCTGACACTGGCCGCAGGTCTCCTCATGACCTCCAGGGGGCGACATCGGCACACACAGTCAACACCCAGCAAATTGATTCCCTGAGACATGAGCTGGCTTTGGCGCAGGAGGTGGACATGCAGCCTGATTTCCACCCTGGACCAACGGACCTGCGGGGTCCCTCCCTCCCCTGCGCCTGCACTGCCCACTCCTTCCTGGGCCTCTGAGGACCCGGCTCTGCCAGGGGTCCCTGTGCAGCCCCCTCCCTCCTGCCTCACCCCGGGGAAAGACGCGGTGACCACAGGAGAGCCAGCCAGGCAGAGGACTGAGGCCACCCAGGGAGGACGTGGACACGCCTGAGCCACGGCTCCACCAACACATGGAGACGGGGGGAGGGGTCCCTGAAACCTTCCCCTGATGACAACGGAGCCCATGGGACTCAATTCCCCACATGACAGTCCTCCCTTCCCAGAACACCCAGGTCACCTGTCCCTGCATATCCCGGACCTGCAACTCCTACAATCCCAGGCCAGGGTCTCAGTCCCCGGGTCAGAGGTCAACTGGTGACACCAGAGGTAGAGGACAGTCCCCTCACTGGTCATCCCTTAGCTGCTGGCCTCCTTATAGTCCCCAGAGCCATCTCCGTCACCTTCCTGCTGTATAAATCCCCCTCCTCAGAGCTTGTGGATACACTGGGGAAACCTGCACACCCACATGGGTTTCTTCTGTGTCACACAGAAAATAGTCACCCATGGTTAGGAATCCCAGGGGCTCCTTGTGTGGTGATGACAGCCCGGGGCCAGGACACAGCAGAAGTCAGCGCTGGGGTGAGCCGGTCATCCCCTCGGAGACAGGGGTCCCATCAGCATTGCTTTACAAAGTGTGCTTGGGGTGGTAAAATGTAACAGGAGGACATGAGGCAGGACTGAGAGGGGAGGGGACAGAGAGGCTTCCTGGACAGAGACCACGCCCCAGCCCACGTGACCCTGGGAAGCTCTGCTGCCCTGGGAGGAGGCTCAGCTCAGAGACCAGAAGGACAGCAGAGCTGACTGGCCTGAGCAGCCCTGCTTGGGAGCGGTGTGGAGCCGAAGCTCTTCTCCACAGAGGGAGACAGAGCAGGCAGCAGGCACCATGGAGCCCCCCTCGACCTCTCCCTGCAGAAGATGTGTCCCCTGGCAGGGGCTCCTGCTGGCAGGTGAGAGGGGACCATTGCCTGGGAGTGGGCAGGAGGATGGGAGAGAGATGGGCTGGGGTCTCCTGAGGAGGACATGATGCTCACAGGGGACATGGGGCTTCTGTTTGAGCCTGATGGGAGAGGACACAAAAGAGGGAAGAAGACTCAGCAACAGAAAACTCTCAGTGACCTGGAACTGATAAAGGGGAGGAAAAGCTCAGTAGTTTCTCTTTTCCAAGTTAATCATCACTGTTCACTGTATTTTGGAAATTGAAGTCAACAACCCTCAGAGTGACTCTCCAAAATGTTGGCAAGAATCCTGGAGGGAACAGAGCAGGGAAAGGTCAGGAATGAAGACCCAGGGTCTCTAGAGGAGGTGGCAGGACGCCCTGAGTGTGAGCAGGGACCTGAGGGCAGCGAGAGGTGACTGTGCAGACACCTGGGGAGAGGACTCCAAACACAGGGAAGGACAAGTTCTGGAGTGCTGAAGGAACAGAGGTCATACTGCCACCCTTGATCCAGCAGGACACACACACACACACACACACACACACACACACACACACACCAAGGCTGAAGGATGAAGGAACCTGCTCAGGATTCAGGGCCCCATCTTTCCACCTAAGACAAAGGTCCCCATATTGATGGATCTCTCCCTCCCTCCTAGCCTCACTTTTAACCCTCTGGAGCCCGCCCACCACTGCCCAGCTCACTGTTGAATCGGTGCCCTCCAACGCTGCTGAAGGGAAGGATGTTCTTCTACGGGTCCACAATCTGCCAGACGGTCTTGCAGGGTTTCGCTGGTACAAAGGGGACTGGGTAGAGAGCAACCAGCTCATTGGATCATATGTTACAGCCACTCAAACCACTATCCCAGGGCCTGCGTACAGCCAGCGAGAGACCATATACCCCAACGGGTCCCTGCTGTTCCAGAACGTCACCCAGGAGGACACGGGATCGTACACCCTGCAAACCATGGATGCGAATCTTCTGAGCATAGAAGCATCTGTACAGTTGCGCGTATACCGTGAGTGATTCTCTGTGGCCTCTGCTTGCTGGGTGGGTTGATTCCACTTCACACAGGACCATCAGGCCTGCGCTGAGCCTGCCTCCCCCTCTGCACTCTGTCTCCACGTTGGGGTTTGAGCATTCAGCGCAGGACACGCACAGTGGAGACCAACATCAGCAGATCAGAATCCTTCTGCATAGTCCACCCTGTAGTGGGGAGGACGGTTGATGGTGACTCAGCCCAGGGCCATCAGTCTCAGTCCAGTCCCCAGGTCCCTCCCCATGAACGTGGCCCTGAGAAAGACCCTGTAGGCCCCGGCCAGGCTCTGCCCTGAGGGGCTCCCGGGCTCCTCACAGAGAAACTCCAGACCTCTGTCCCAGGCTCCCGACTCCAGGAGACCAGGGGACTTGTGGCAGGGTTGGAATTTGGCTTCTGGGTTAGAGCTGATGGGGAGCAATGATTTATGGGGTGTCTGAATCTCGTAGCTCATGGAACTGGTCACCAGCCCATGCCCAGCCCCGAGGGCCACATCTGGGCAAGGGCATCTGGGCTCAGGGGCTCCTTCCCCTGAGGCTCCTCATGGAGAACACAGGTGGACAGGCCCCCAGGCCATTAGCCCACTGCCCTGATAGACTTAGGAGACTTCACAGGAAGGTCAGGGTCCCCGAGGGGAGGAAGAGAGGAAGAAAGACACTGCTGGCAGCTCCTTGTCATCAGGGATCAGCCCAGGGAATCCTCTCCTGGAGGCAGAAAGTCGTAGCTGCTGTTCATTTGGGCAGCTCCTCCAAGCCGAGGTCAGGTTATCCTCAATATTTCAAGGTGGAGTCCCAGACAACAAGGCAAACCAGACACCATTTACCATGCATCCTATTAAAGGAAACTGAGGCACGAGGAATACAGTTGCCAAGTCAGGGTCACACAGGCCCTGGTGGCAGATCAGAGGCACAAGATGTCTGTCTCTAGCCCCAGCCCTGTCCTCTCCAGCCTGGAGGCCTAATTAGGGGTCCGTTGACCAGAGACCAACTATTGATCCAGAGAGTTTAATTTGAGCATCTGCAGCTCTGAGGGAGAGTGGGATCAGGTAGAGAAGTAATTTTTCCTCTGGGAGTAAGTCACCTGCCTCAGCAGAATATCCGGGCCTCCCCCCTCGGATGGCGGTCCCCACCCTCCCTCGCTCCACTTGAAATCATGTGTTTCCTGGTGTGCTGGGTGTCGCTCCCTGGACTTTGCTTTCTCTCTCCCCCCCAGACCTTGCAGCCAGCCCATAGTTTTGTGATGAGGGAAAGAAGGAAGAGTGAATGAATGAATGAATGAATGAATGACCTAGAACCTCCTCAGAGGCTGGAACCTGCATGTGGAGTCCTTGGAGGTCCTGCCACATGCTCCCTGTGTCTCCTGGAGGCTGAGACCCTTGTGCCACCTCTGACCACCGCCCCTCAGGCCACCCAGGAGCCACGTCACATGACACCCCCGGGGCTGCTGGCTTCAGGGCTTCAGGGTTTCGATGGCTCAGTTCAGAGGTGGCCGCAGGCTCTTGGTGTCACAGGTCTTACTGTGACCTGCACTGTCACTGCCATGGGCGTTTCTGACTGTCTGCTGCTTCCCTGTCCCTCGACTTCCTCCCCATTCCAGGCAGGACTGGCCCTGCCCTGCACAGCGAGCTGCACCCCCACCTTCCCCACACTAATGGCTGACTGTCCTCTTCCCTCCGCTGACGGCTGGGCCAGGCCACCCTCCTGGCATAGTAAAGAGCACAGAAATCAGTCAAAGCAGCCAGTGTCCCCTCCGTGGAGGAGCCTCCACTGTCTCCCTGTCCAGGGCCCTTTCCTTCCATGACGCCCACATGTGGGACAGGCTCCGAGACAGGGCCGAGCATGTCCTCCATCTACTCTCTACGCTGACGCCATGAGGGGGACCGAGGCGGCAGGACAGGGCTGCAGGCCCAGACCCGGTTCCTTCCCACCCCTTCAACCCGTGCCTCCATCCTGGTCCAGTGTGGGGCTCGCGTTCCTCCCGTGGATCCTGGGAATGGCCACGTGGGGAACTGGCCTGCCCGGGGCTGTGTGATGGCCAACCGCCCACTCCACACACACCTGTGTCCCCATGACGAGACCATCGCACAAGGCGGGTCCTCGCATGGTGTGACGCCCTGTTACCAAATGCCAGCACCTGCCCCAATTAGCCAAATCAAATAATTGGAACAAGCCTTTGGGAAGAAGGAAAGAGAAATGTATTGATTTGCTAGCAAATTGGAGAAACCAGTGAATTTAAGCATTTGGGGACAAGCCCTGGAGTCTCCCTGAACAAAGAATCAAGTCCCTTTTAAGAGCTAGCTCTTCAGGGTCATGCCATGTCTCATCAGAAGGGATAATTAGGATCTGAATAAGAACTGATCAAGGATGACTTAGACACGAATTGTCATGTATATGACATAATTTCACTTGGACATCTCTAAGTCAGGCTTGAGTTAGTTCTTATGCAGAGCCACAGGCCTGGTCCCCTTCCATCAGTAAATGGACAAGAACATGTTATTTAGCCAGGTGTGGGGGGTGTCATGCTTGTAATTCCAGTGGGTGGGAGGCTGAGACAGGAGGATCACAGGTTCAAGGCCAGCCTCAGTCACTTAATGAGACTCGGTTTCAAAATAAAAAATAAGCCAGGCATGTTGGCGCATGTCTGTAATCCCAGTATTTGGGAGACTGAGACAGGAGGATCTCAGGTTTGAGATCAGCTGCAGCTACTTAGCAAGGCTCTCTGCAACTTAATGAGACCCTGTTTCAAAATAAAAAATAGGGTTGGAGGTGTAGCTCAGAGGTACAATACCCCTGGGCTCAATGCCCAGTACCAACCCCCACAAAAAAACAAAAAAACCCAAAAAACAAAAACCCACAAAAAGGTCTGGGGGGTATAGCTCGGAAGTAGAATGCCCCTGAGTTCAATTCCCAGTACTACCAGAAAAGAAAAGAACATTTGTTAACAAGCTTTGAAAGGAGGGGGGGGGCAAAGGAAGAAAAATGGCTGCTTTGAAACAGGCTGCCAGGGTCAGAAGAAGGCCCCCCTGTTACAGCCCTAGCACTATCGCTTCAATCAGGCTATGCCCGATTTTGAAGAATTTTATAAAACTCTGGTGATACTTTGGGTCAATTAAAAAAAAAAAAGGAAGCTGGGTGTGGTCGTGCACGCTTGTTATCCTAGTACTTGGGAGGCTGAGGCAGGAGCATTGCAGGTTCGCGGCCAGCCTCCGTAATTATTGAGACTTCTGCAATTCAGTGAGACCCTGTTTCAAAATAAAAGATAAAATAGGGCTGGGGGGTTAGCTGGGAGGTAGAATGCCCCTGGGTTCAATTCCCATATTAAAAAAAAAAAAAAAGAAAAGGAAGGAAGCATTTCCCATGCCTGGGTCAGCCTCCTCTCCAGCTGGCCTGGCTCTCCCTACCAACCAGGGACGCAGACGTCTTCCGACATGACAACGCTGTCATGGGAAGACATAATAATTCCTGAGGGTTCTTGGTTTTCTATGATGAAAAGAATTTCAGCACGTGCCTGTCAGGGATAAAGGCATAGGTTTAATTCAAGAAAAGTAGAAATACACGTTCAAGGGAGATGTGGGCCATCTCGAGAGGGCGGCTGCAGAGGGGCATGAGAACGGCAGGGCAGAGAGAGCGGCGGCCAAAGAGGCCAAGAGTGGCCAAAAGGGCCCAGAGAGCCGCGGCCCAAAAGTCTCTGGCCAAAAAGGCAGCTTCGGCCGGGCGTGGTGGCGCACACTTGTAATCCCAGTACTTGGGAGGCTGAGACCGGAGGATCCAGGTTCGTGGCCAGCCTCAGCTACTTAGTGAGGCCCTCTGCAACTTCGTGAGACCCGGTTTCAAAATAAAGGATAAAAAATAGGGCCGGGGGTGTAGCGTGGAGGTAGAATGCCCCTGGGTTCAATCCCTGGTACCTCAAAAAAAAAAAAAAAAAGGCAGCTCCGAATCTTTACAATCCTTTTCTTTTAGGGCCCACTAGAGAGGGACTGGCCAGGGACTCATGGCAACATGGGATGGCGGTATCTTCTATTTGAAGCTCCAAGCTGAACAAAAGGTGTTCAGATAGGACTCCCAGGGACCGGAGTCTCCTGAGGCTTGGAGACATAAAGCCGTGAAGCCGGGGTTCCGGGCAACGGTGTGATTTTCTCTGGGACTTTCTTTTTTTTTTTTTTTGTGGTACCGGGGATTGAACCCGGGGGCGTTCTACTTCTGAGCTACACCCCCGGCCCTATTTTTTATACTTTATTTTGAAACCGGGTCTCACGAAGTTGCGGAGGCCTCACTAAATAGCTGAGGCTGGCCGCGAACCCGGATCCTCCAGTCTCGCTTCCCAAGTACTGGGATTACAAGCGTGCGCCACCATGCCCGGCTCTCTGGGACTTTCTTCCCAGGGAATTCAGGTTCTGACAAAAGGTGAGGCTCTCTTTTTGGGATCTAATCACCTCAGGAATTTCAGATATGGAGCCAGCCCATTATGATTTTAAAGTACGGGCCTTGCTGCTTTTGCCTAAGAGCAAATAGACTCTGTTAAAATGAAACTAGATGCTGGGCGTGGTGGTGCATGCTTGTAATCCCAGTACTTTGGGAGGCAGAGACCAGAGGATTCGGGTTTGTGGCCAGCCTCAGCTCTCTCGCTCTCTCTCTCTCCCTGTCTCTCTCTCTCTCTCCTTAGTGAGGCCCTCCACAACTTTGTGAGACCCGGTTTCAAAATAAAGTATAAAAAATAGGGCCGGGGGCGTAGCGTGGAGGTAGAACGCCCCTGGGTTCAATCCCCGGTACTGCAAAAAAAAAAAAAAATGAAACTAGATTATGAAGATTTTTTATTTTCCTTTCCTTCCCAATTTGTGTCCTTTCTTCCTAAAAAATTTATCTCTTCTATTCTACCTCATCAAACACTTCTCCGAGTTTGGTATCGTTCCTCGTTTTCTATACTAGAGACCCCAGACTTCCCCTCTGAGCAGTTCTGTCCCCACAGGACATGCAGGTCTCTACTGAGGGAGTCGATTTCACACTGACCTTGTCATCTGCTGTTGACCATATTGTGACTTTGCAAGATGTCAGAGCTGGTCTAAGACCTTATCGTACCCTCTAGTGACATGTTCCTTTCAGGAATGGGTCTAGGATCCTGGGTATTAATAACAATTTTCCCATATGGAAGGAAAAAATTTGAGGATGGTGATAGGGTTAGAACCCAGAGGTATTCTACCTCTGTGCTACAACTGCAGCCCTTTTTATTTTTATTGTTTGTTTGTTTATTTATTGGTACTCAGGATTGAACCCAGGGGCATTCTACCTCTGAGCAACACCCCCCAGGGTTTCATTAAGTTGCAGAGGGCCTTGCTAAGTTGCTGAGGCTGGTCTTAAACCTGCGATCTTCCTGTCTCAGCCTCCCAAATACTGGGATTACGGGTGTGCACCACTGTGGCCGGCTCCATGTGGAAGAATTGTAACATTCCAGATTCCTATCCCAGATCTGTCAAACACACGTGGCACATCAAGGTCAGAGTTTCAGTGAGCTCATCAGTCAGCTCTGCATTTGAAAACATCCACCTGTCCTTCAGGAAAGATCCACGTGGTCCTCACCGCCCTCTGCAGTGGGACAAGGGACATGAAAGACCATGAACAAGAACATGGTTCTGCTCCAGAGCCTGTCTGTCCCCATCACTCTTTTCTAGATCTTTCCTTGGACTCATGCTTTGTCTTTTGGGGTCACTGGCTGATGTCAATCACCCTTAGACACCTGAGCAAAACTGCCCCTCCTGGGGCCCGGCCTGACCACTGAGCCCAATGCCGGGCTCGCTCCTGGTCTCAGGTGCGTGGTTTCTGCTCACACACCCGGTCCCAGGCCAGGCTGTGGGGAGGTCTTGGGGTCTAAGCACAGTGACAGTCCCACCATGACCCATCTCTAGGACGCCCTGAAAAGCAAAGGCTCAGAGGAAACACACCTGGCTGAGCGGGGAGGTCTGTGCAGCGGGAGGGACTCAGCACCCCTGTCCCGAGGCCAGGCAGGCAGCGGTCAGGGAGGACCAGGAGAGGCGCCCGGGGCTCTGACTTCCGGTCCTGGGTCTGTCCACGACCAAACGCTGCAGCTGAGTTCACACGTGAGGAAGTCTGTGCTTCTCCCAGACACAGCGCGGGCGCCCCGTGTTCTCTGAAGCTCAGATCCTCACACACCTGCCTGTGATACGCACTCCCGCCTGCTTCCTTAAGAACTCAGGTTGGCTGGTGTGATAGTTAATCTAATTTGTCAACTTGACCGGATCATGACACACCCAAGATCATATGACTTTGGGTGTGTAACAGCAGATTAAACAGAAAGTCCTGCTCTAAATGTAGGCAGCAGGGTTCTGAGAGGTCCAAGACTTAGATAAAAGGAGAAAGCCGCGTAGAGGGACGTGCGACTCTTTCCGAAGAAAACGCATCTGCTCTTGTCTGAGATCATCAGCCTGCAACTTCGCTGTTTCTCTGAAGAGCTTCTTGATCTTTCTGCTCTCGCCTGAGATCGTCGGCCTCCAGCCCTTCGAACTGAAACTTCACCATCGTTTCTCCGAAGAGCTCTTAGACCGCTCGACCAGCTACTGGTTCCTCTGACTCTCCACATGCAGTCGGAGCTCGGGACTACATTGTAAGCTGATCTGATAAATCCCTTTTTCCATATACTCATTCTGTGAATTCTGTTAGTCTAGTGAACCCTGACCAATACAGCTGGGAGGCGAGAGGCCAACTCGGGTGAAAGATGCCTTTGCAGGGCCCAGAGGTGCCACACAGGACAATCTTCTCTCTGTTATCTGCACAGCGGAGTCACCCAAACCCTTCATCACGAGCAACAACTCCCACCCCGTGGAGGGGGCGGACTCTGTAGCATTAACGTGTGGACCTGAGACTCAGAACACAACCTACCTGTGGTGGATAAATGGTCAGAGCATCCTAGACGGTGACAGGCTGCAGCTGTCCCACAGCAACAGGACTCTCACTGTACTCAATGTCACCAGGAATGACACAGGACCCTATGAGTGTGGAACCCAGAACCCAGTGAGCGCCGGCCGCAGTGACCCAGTCTCCCTGAATGTTTCCTGTGAGTAACTTCTCCATGGCCCCAGTTGTCAACCCAAATACATGAGGCCCGAGCTGGGCCACTCTGTCCCTCTCAGGTCCAAGTATACAGACCCTCACCCCTGAGCACCCATAGTGGCCATGACCTCCTGCCCCAGGCACATTCAGGCCAGCCCAGCCTTGGGCCACGCATAGGAGGGGAGGGGCTGCTCCTGTCTGAGAGGCTGGGGTCACGACCTGTCATGGAAAAACAGAACATTTCAGTCTCAGCCTCAGTGAACACGGGGTTTGGTGGGGAATTGTGTGTGTGTGTGTGTGTGTGTGTGTGTGTGTGTGTGTGTGTGTTGCTGGAGATGGAACCGGGCCTTGTGCATGCCAGGCAGGTGCTAGGTCCAGCACTGCAAGCCCCAGCTCTGGTTGAGTTTCTTTATTTTATTTTTTAAATTTAATTTTATTGTATTGTATTTATTTTATTTATTTATTCATTTATTTTTTTGTGTGGTACTGAGGGTTGAATCCAGGGGCATTCTACCTCTGAGCTCCACCCCCAGCCCTATTTTTTTATTCTTTTTTTTTTTTTGCAGTACTGGAGATTGAACCCAGGGGCGTTCTACCTCCGCGCTACACCCCTGGCCCTATTTTTTATACTTTATTTTGAAACCGGGTCTCACGAAGTTGCGGAGGGCCTCACTAAGTAGCTGAGGCTGGCCACGAACCCGGATCCTCCAGTCTCCGCCTCCCAAAGTACTGGGATTACAAGTGTGTGCCACCATGCCCGGCTTCTATGTTTTATTTTGAAACAGGTTCTCACTAAATTGCTGAGGCTGTCCTTGAATCTGCAGTCCTCCTGTCTCAGCATCCCAGGTATTGAGATTACAGGTGTGTGTCACCACAACCAGCAAACCTCAGCTCCTCCTCCTCCTCCTCCTCCTCCTCCTTCTGCTACTTCTTCTTCTGGTACTGGGGATTGAACCCAGGGGCATTCTACCTCCAAGCTACACCCCCAGCCCTATTTTATTTTATTTTTTACTTTGAAAGAGGGTCTTGCTAGGTTGTTGAGTCCCACTACTTGCTGAGGCTGTCCTCCAACCCGTGATCCTCCTGTCTCAGCCTCCCAAATACTAGGATTACACGTGTGTGCCACCATGCCCAGCTAACCTCAGTCTCCACTGCCTCACGGCCTCTAACCCACCCACACAGTGTTCTTGGCGGATCAATGGGAGGCCCCAGCAAGCCACACAAGAGATCTTTATCCCCAACCTCACTGCAAATCACAGCGGATCCTATACCTGCCGCGTGCATAGCTCTGTCACTGGCCTCAGTAGGACCACAGTCAAGAATATTACAGTCTCTAAGCCGGGTGTGGTGGTGCACGCTTGTAATCCCAGTACTTTGGGAGGCGGAGACTGGAGGATCCGGGTTCGCGGCCAGCCTCAGCTCTCTCGCTCTCTCTCTCCCTGTCTCTCTCTCTCCCTGTCTCTCTCTCTCTCTCTCTCTCCTTAGTGAGGCCCTCCGCAACTTCATGAGACCCGGTTTCAAAATAAAGTATAAAAAATAGGGCCGGGGGCGTAGCGCGGAGGTAGAACGCCCCTGCGTTCAATCCCTGGTACCGCAAAAAAAAAAAAGAATATTACAGTCTCTGGTAAGTGGACCCTGGAGCATGGCGCCAAGCTCTGGGTGGAGTCCTTGGTTGTCTGGAAATGGCGTGGAAGAAGTTAATCCCCCGCCTGTGTCCACAGTCACAAGCGGACCCCAGTCCTCCCCTGAGCCTCCCCCTCCATCCCTGACAGTCTCTCCCTTTGTGTCTCTGATTTCTCATGTCTGACATGGTGACCAGCCTGGGATGAGGGCAGGGGATCTTCCACCCCAGAAAACCCCCACAGAGCCCCAAAGTCAAGAATGTTCTGTCTCTCATTGACTAATCTCTTTCTATCACTCCTTTCTTTCTTTCTTTCTTTCTTTCTTTCTTTCTTTCTTTCTTTCTTTCTTTCTTTCTCTTTCTTTCTTTCTTTCTTTCTTTCTTTCTTTCTTTTTTGGTATTGGGGATAGAACTCAGGGGCCTTCTACCTCTGGGCTATACCACCAGCCTTATTTTATTTTTTATTTTGAAACAGGGTCTCACTAAGTTGCAGAGGGCCTCAGTAGGTTGCTGAGGTTGGTCTTGAACCTGTGATCCTTCTGTCTCAGCCTCCCAAGTACTGGGATTACAGGTGCGCACCATCACGCCCATCACCAATTTCTCCTTGAGACAATCTATAGATTACAACCTCACCAGGTCTAATGGTCTTGATGACTAGGTTGGGATGTCCTCATTCTCTAATCATTATTGAAGAAGAAATACATGCTTTCACTAGTTCATGTAAATATTCCCTGGTCCCAGGAATGGATGGGACCAACACCCCTCATTCCCCAATGTATACGGAAGCACATACCAGACAAGGGGCCCTAATCTTTCTAAAGTCACTGCTGTGGTGTGAATGTCCCCCAGAAAGCATGTGTTGGAAACTGAATCCCCAACGCAACCGTGGTCTCAGGTGGGCCCAGTGGCAGGTGAGCAGGTCCTGAGGGCTTTTCCTCCTGAACGGAGCAACGCTGCTGTCACAGGCGCGGGCGCTCAGTGCAGACGTGGGCTCCTGGTGACACTGAGTTCGGCCCCTTCCTTCCTCTCTCCCCCATGCTCTCTCTCCATGCGATGCTTCCACCATGTCACGAGACAGCAAGAAGGCCCTCCCCAGAGGCGCCCTGGATCTTGGCCTTTCCAGGTTCCAGAACTATGAGCAATAAAGCTCTGTGCTTCATAAAGTACCCAGTCCTAGGTGTTCTGCACAAGATGGACTAAGATCACTAAAGCTCTGGAAAAGAGATACGAGAGTCCATGGGAAAAATTCCACCTGAGGATGAGGGTGATGTCCATAGGCTGAGAAGAGGCTCCTGGTGTGGATCCTACAGAGATGTCCAGGGACCAGTCAGGGTCACCATGTGTGATCAGAGGTCAGAGAGACCTGCAGCCCTCTCCTTACACACTGTCACCTGAGAAAGATCACATGACTCTGCACAGGGTCCTCTGGGTCACCGTGGGCCCTGAGAGCTGCTGAGATTTCTGTGCAAGGATCATGGCCCAGGACCCAGGTCCATTTCATCCTTTTCTCTGTCCACAGAGCTGGTGACACAGCCCTCCATCCATGCTAATACCACCACTGTCACTGAACACAATTCCGTGGTCCTGACCTGCCTCTCAAATGACACTGGAATGTCTATCGGATGGATCTTCAGTGACCAGAGTCTGCAGCTCACGGACAGGATGACACTGTCCCAGGACCACAGCACCCTCAGCATAGACCTGGTCAGCAGGGACGATGCCGGGGAGTATCAGTGTGAGGTCTTCAACCCCATCAGTTCCAGCAAGAGTGACGTCCTCAGGCTGACTGTGACCTGTGAGTGATCCTCGGCCCCTCCCACTCCTTCCCTCATGTATTTCCTGTCAGGAAGTGTAACCGATCCCAGCATCGAGGATGGGTAGATGCTTCAGAGCCTGTAGAGACTGAAGTCAAAATTAGGTGCCAGAAGCCGGGCATGGTGGCGCACACCTGTAATCCCAGTACTTGGGAGGCTGAAACATGAGGATTGCAGGTTTGAGAGCAGCCTCAGTAACTTAGCAAGACTCTCAGCAACCTAGTGAGACCATTTCCAAGTAAAATATAAAGTAGGGCTGAGATGTATCTGAAAGATAGAATGCCCCTAAATTTAATCCCCAGTAACACATACACCACACACCCCCGCCACACTCACACACACAAACACACACACACACACACACACACACAAATTAGGTGCCAGAAATTAGGTGACATTGTTATTACCTTGGGTCTGATCTGTACCAGCTGTTTGAAGTTGGGCCAGAAACCTAACTCTGAGTCTCAGTACCCTCATCTATAATGTTTTGAAACAAAACCAGGATGTTGATGACAGTAATGAGATTAAAGCTCTTAGCACGGGCCTTCACACAGAGTCCAGGCTCAGTCAACGCTGTCGACTGGTTTTACTGTGTTCATGAGCTTTGTTAACAGCTGTTAAGTCAAGCAGAACTCAGTTGGCATTTTATGTCTCACCAGTTCTGAGACCCTCACTGGTTTACGTAAGCAAAGAAGTGTCAGATTGTACATTTCCACGGTGGGGTGACACCCCCTCTCCCTCACAGGGATTGGAAAGATCAGATGAGATGTAGGGAAAGTATTTCCCACTGAGCCTGATACACAGACGGCCCCTGAAAACAGTCAGTCACCATCATTCTTACTAATCACCTTGCGCTGCCTTGTTAGGGCCTGACCTCTCAGCCTGTCATAGGAGAAAAAGAAGAAACAGAGATAGAAGAATTAAATTCACATGAGCAGGACCATGTGGGACAATGTAAGAGGTGGAGCAAGTCCAGGGTTTCGAAACAACTTGAAGCTACCACAGGCAGCCAGCGGCAGAGTCAGGAGGTCGTGGTGTTGACAACACCGGGACCTGCACCAGGACCTCAGTGCCATGTCCTCCACACTGACGGGCCCCTCCACCCCACAAGCCCCCCCCCCCTGGCTCCCCTGGGACAGACTTGGGCCTTCATCCCCTTTCTCTTCTCCTTTGAGCAGATGAGAACCCCCCAGGTCTCCCTGTGGGGGCCGTCGTTGGCATCGTGACTGGGGTGCTGGTCTGGGTGGCTCTGGTGGCCGCCCTGGGGTATTTCCTGCTCCACACAAGGACTGCAAGGTACCAAAGCTTTCCCCTTCCTGATCGCACCCCCAGGCACCCCTTCCTCCTGACCCCATCCTAGGATCTGTGGGCTGGCTCTCGGGTCTCCCAATGACCCATGGATGCTTCCCTCCGTTCCACCTGGCTTGTCCCTCACCAGCTGCTGACCCCAGGCCACTTCCTCACCAGCTTCCCCCTCTATACATGGGGTACAGCAGGACGCCCCCCAGCACTGTCCTAGGTCTCCCACAGTGACCTGCAGGGCTCCTGGGAGGTAGTCAGTGCTCAGCACCTGTTACTATTTAGTTCGATTGCCACCCAGTGAGGGCTCACAGCGCAGGACCTGAGGATTGTCCTGTCCCAGGTCACACAGGGAGAGCGGAGGAGCCTGGGCAGGCCAGGCGGGGACAGCGGCCCCCACAGCTACTGTGTCACCAGGCCCCTGATGGGTGAGATGGGAGGGCCAGGCCTGGCCAGGATGGTGCGTCTTAAATGTCCTCAATGTCTCTGGCCAAGGTGGATGGAGAGAGAGGATAGGGCCACAGCCACTGGCCTGAGTGGAGGGCCTGGCGCCAGCAGGATACGGAGCTCAGGGAGAGTCAAGATGGGGCAGCTCCCCTGGCGTTCTGCCCACATGGCTGCCCTGCTGTCCCTCCCAGGACTTGGACTCTTACTCTCAGCCAAACCCTCATGTTTTGGTCCCTGTCCTGGGCCTCCGTCTCTTTCCTGGCTCCCTGGGTTGGTGTTGTCCTGGGCCTGCATCTGTCTGAAGGACCTTCCCCTCTGGCCCAGGACACGAGTGGCTTCTTAAGGCCTTTCCCCAGCTCCCCTCTCCTGGACCCCCTCCCACTACCGCAGAACCAATGGAGAAAGGAGGTCTCCACCCCTCTCCTTAGAAACAGGGTCTCCTCTTCGACCTTTATCCAACCCCCAAACCATGACCTCTTCCTGTACCCTCATGTTATTAATAAGCCTGACCTTTCCTAGGGCCAGCATCCAGCATGGCCTCAGAGAGGCCCAGTCCCCGGCATCAACACCCGGTGAGTGACCCTTCAGCTCGGGCATGGCTGGGAGCCCTAGACCAGGCCCACAGTGTCCACTCCCACAGTCCCCAGCCTGGAGTGGAACCCCTTCCCTGGGGCCCCAAAGAGGCCTCTCATGAGACTCTCAGCACAGGGGACCTCATGGGCCAGGTCAGTCAGGCCCTGTGGGGTCTGGGTGTGTCACCTCCTTGGCCCCTACAATGGCTGGAGGGGCTCTCCCAGGATATGCTCACTCTTCCCTGATGCTCTGAGAGCTGAGGACCCCCAGGCTCTTCTGCAGGAGGTGCCAGCCCTCCTCCACCCTCCTGCTGACTCCTGTCTCTGCCCCCAGGCCATGGTCCCTCTGCCTCCCTGATAAGCCCCTCTGCTTCCCCTTCACACAGGGATGGAGCTGTGGGCTCAGGGCAGGGGTGCTGTCAACTCCCAGCACAGCACAGACCCCTCCCCTGTTCATCCAGGACAAGGTAGGCCTGGCCCCGGCCTGGAGCTGTGCCTCTCTTCAGGGACAGGACCAGTCTGTCCTGAGCCTATCCTGGGTCCCTACATTGGTTTCAGGGAGACCCTGGAGACCAGAAGGTGCAGAGTGGGGCTGAGAGCATCTGTTGGAGGTCCCGGGTAATGAGGATGTGAGGAGCCACGGCCCAGACAGAGACTGGGGTGTTCCTCTGGCATGCAGACAGGTGCTCAGGAGGCAGAGCTGGGCACTCTTGTAGTGTGGACGCAGGGAGGTAAGCAGCTTATTGAGGGCCTCCGCAACTTAATGAGACCAAGTTTCAAAATAAAAAATAAAATTGGCCTGGCGCACGCTTGTAATCCCAGTACTTTGGGAGGCAGAGACCGGAGGATCCGGGTTCGCGGCCAGCCTCAGCTCTCTCTCTCTCCCTGTCTCTCTCTCTCTCTCTCTCTACTTAGTGAGTCCCTCTGCAACTTCGTGAGACCTGGTTTCAAAATAAAGTATAAAAAATAGGGCCGGGGGTGTAGCGCAGAGGTAGAACGCCCCTGGGTTCAATCCCCGGCACCGCAAAAAAAATAATAATAAAATAGGGCTGGGGTTGTAGCTCAGAGGTAGTATGCCCCTAGGTTCCATCCCCAGTAACACACAAAAAAAAAAAAAAAAA
>PVJS01035304.1:0-21086 GCA_004027185.1 Glis glis | reverse complement strand
AGGAAGAGAGACCCAGAGAGAGGAAGAGAGACCCAGAGAGAGGAAGAGAGACCCAGAGAGAGGAAGAGAGTCACAAAGAAAGGAAGAGAGTCACAAAGAAAGGAAGAGAGACCCAGAGAAAGGAAGAGAGACCCAGAGAAAGGAAGAGAGACCCAGAGAAAGGAAGAGAGACCCAGAGAAAGGAAGAGAGACCCAGAGAAAGGAAGAGAGACCCAGAGAAAAGGAGATAGACCCAGAGAAAAGGAGATAGACCCAGAGATAGAGAGACCGAGAGAGAGGAAGAGAGACCCACAGAAAGTCGGATGTGTCCGATGGCCAAGGGAGGTGAGAACACAGTGGCCTACTCTCATGTCTTGACAGGGGACACTGAAACCATTCAGATCGTCTATTGTGGAGGCCGAGACTCCATCAGACCCCGGTGGTCGACTTCTTTCTCTGCCAAGTCCTGCCTCCTCTCTCCCTTCTTTTTAAAGGTATTGATTCATAGTTTACATGTGAAAGCATTGTTCATCATCCTTGACCCAATGTCCTGGTACAGAGAAAGTGGTCCAAGAGCAGAGAGAAGGCCAAGGTGCAAGTCCCCTTCCAAAAGTGGGTGGCCCATATTCATCCCCTCCTTCATAGCCAGAATTTTGCTTCACATTGCCCTTGGCTTCTGCAGGTCCCTGGCAAAGACCAGGCCTGCTCTGCACAGGGTGACTATGGTGTGGTTGAAGCTACATGCAAGGCCTGTTCTCATACAGACACTCAAGCCACAGTGAGAGAGGAATCCGGGGCCCTTCCTGCCAACCGACACACCCGGGCAGTGTGCTGTGCCCTGTCTGGGAAAGCCCAGTTAAACTTGAGTTTTGAAGACAGACCCACACTTACATGATATAGAGTACCAAATAGGAAAGACAGGCTTCTTCAGAGCTCCTGTTCTTTCAATGCCTTCTAATTTTTTTTTTATTACCATGGTGCTTTCTAGAAGAACTAAGATACTGTTTAGGAAACTTCAATGTCACTAGGTATTTACCTTCTGGGACTTGAAGTTATTCTGCCACACCCTCATTTTCTTGGCCACTATGGTATCTTGGTAATTTGGGTGCTCACAAAGATACTCAGTAAATCCAAGACCAGAGCATACCATTCCATGTGGCTTCATGTAATTCTCAGGGACTTTTATCACTCTAAGTTTTCTACTCGTACATCACAGGGAGACTGTCGGGAGCCATTTGTCTTTGGGCTCATAGTTGTACAGACAGCCTTAGGAGGAGAAAGTTTTGCCAAGTGGGCGGATTAAGATCTGCTGATGTGTATGGTTCGAGTTTCAACAGAAGGAGCTTTCCAGCCTCAGAGGGGAGACTTGACTGTTCCTTGACCGGGAGGGAGAAAAGAGGTTATCTGGGAACATTCTGCTTGCTTAGATAAGTGTTAACATTGTGTGGTCAATGACCTTGTGCTCATTTCTGATGCTCTAAAAGTATATATAAGCACTGAGCTAAATAAAGCCGGGGCTGCAGTATTGACTGACAGTCCTCCCGAATCTTTCTTTTGTCTATTTTTTTCAATCCTCACTCCCCGTTTCAGAGACTGTTTGACGTTGCTGGCGGGCTCTGGCAGGAGACAGTAATCTCTATTTGGAAACCGGAATGTTCAGATTTTTTGCCCATGGTTGAAACCTGATAGCATCTACAACGCCATGTTCCTTGTGAAAACTCCTAAGTTGCCAGTTTTGTTTGCCTGAAATTCTGTGATGAAACTGTATGTGCTCATGTTCCCAAGAAGATCACTTCTCACCCATATTTTGCAAACAGCGGGGAAAAAAGAGGACCCTATTCAGAAAGGGAGATCTTTTCAATCCACAGCAATGCCAGTCATGCCTGTGAGGCCATAGGCTGATTCAAATTCTTCATGTTCTACATGCAGTCAAGAGTTGATATGAGCAAGAATTCACTAACCAGAATGATATCCTTGAAAGTCAAACCAAATGAACTCAAGAGAAGTTCTATATTCTCTGTAAGAAACAATCCTACATAGACAATCAGGACACCAACTAATTATACTTATGAGCAATCAGTACACAGAGTCAGGATATTTCATTGAAAGATAGCTTGGACAAGACTCAGTGGCTCTTCTGGCCAAAGAGGGACACCCCAACCTGCAGACTGGCAAAGATGCAGAACATTCAAACAGCTTGGGTTCTAACAAAACGAATGCCTAGCTATTGTCATGGCTCCTGTGCCATGTGTCCTTGAACACCCTGGTTTATTTTGAACTTGTATTAATGAAATCACTATTAAAATCCAAACATATTTTAATAGAAAGCTTTGGATGAGACTCGTTTCTCCTGACTCAGCATCAATATGCCTCCATTCACTCCCATGACATGTGAGCTCAGGCCAGCTGAACTGCTGAGGGTCTCATGCATCACATCTGATGCATATCAAGCTGGGTTCTATTAGAACTACACGTTTTCAATAGCAACTTGTACTCTATGGTGGGTCTACCATTGCCAGGAGATTAACTACCAAGGCATCGACTCCCAGATTGCTGGGAGATGATCACAAGGGTCATTCTAAATCAAATCAGTTTTAACATTTTGGCTATGAAGATCAGAGAACTCAGAATCACAAACAGGTACTTTTGAAAATTCTATTCCCTTTGCTTTCTGAAGCTGCATAGACACACAGAAATAGAGCTCTAGCCACCAGCAGAACACAGTTCTATTATGA
This sequence comes from Glis glis, assembly GCA_004027185.1. Classification (NCBI taxonomy): domain Eukaryota; kingdom Metazoa; phylum Chordata; class Mammalia; order Rodentia; family Gliridae; genus Glis; species Glis glis. Next base: position 18,372 of record PVJS01035304.1, on the reverse strand, counting down.
AAGCTTCCTTTGCTAACATGATTACCATTTACCAAGGGACTCACCTCATTTAAGAGTAAAGAGAGGGCCTTGGAGGCCACCAACCTCAGGTGTGAATACTGGTCCTTTCACATGTGTAAGGTGGCATTTGTCCAGGTTCCAAGCCCTAGGCCTATATATCTTGATATGGAACATGTAGTTCTTCCATGCCAGCCATATTACAGCTTACAGAAGCTCCAGGAGACATCTAAAGCAGGACTATGGAGGAGGGGGATGGATTCTCTACAGTGTCAAAAGAAGCCACACTGGAGCAAAGCCCTAAGGGGTGCCAGATCTATTCACAATTGCCCATTCAAGTCCAAGAGTGCTTCTAGTGTTCATGAAAACCCATCATGGTCCAGCAGACCTAGAAACATTCATCATGGTAGACTCTGTAGCCAACATGCATTTGTCTGATTGGATCCCAAGAGACAGACTCATGTCCCTCAAGGTTCCTGAGCTAGGCAGGGACATTCAGTTTGCCATATGTGGCCAGAACCTCAAGACCTTTAATTTTTAGGTGGATACCCCATGTTCCTTATGGAGCAGAGTTGAAGTCAGTGAGATGTGCCCACAAGACCAGGTTTTCAATTGGAGTAACCAGGAGAGTCAGGTACCAGTCCACTCAGGTACACAGCTAAGACTGGAGGAAGGTTGTGGTCCCTCCAGATCCACAGAGGAAATAACCCCCAGAGTAGGTGACTGGAAGTGGGAAGGTAGGTCTTCAGATATCACAGCCACAGGATGGATACCTGGTGTCCTTCTCTGGTGTGGTCAACACTTTACTTGGTCATATAGAAAAACAGCACATTAACCACCAAGAAAGAAGAGTTTCTACCATGGGAACCTGCTCATTTTTAGCAGGTGAGCATCTCAATATTCCCATATCTTCAGTGCCATGTCACCTGTGAAAAGTCCTAAGATATGTTTTGTTTGCCTGATTCCCTGATGAAACCTATGAGCTCATGTTCACAAGAACATCATGTCTAACCCACATATTACAAACAGTGGGGAAAGAAAGGGGATTCCATTCAGAAAGGGAGAGCTTTTCAACCCATTCAACGTGAGCCACAGTTCTGAGACCATGCACTGATTTCAGTTCACTTTCTACATGAACTCTAGATTCTATATGAGCAAGAATTCACTAATCAAGTCTGATATCCTTAAAAGTCAAGCCAAATGACCAAGAGAAGTATTGTGTTCTAAGAAACACATTTGATTTTATTCTTTGTGGCTGTGTAAAATTCCATTGTGTACATATCCCATAGTTTTGTGATCCATTTATCAAAATCACATCATTTGCAGGGAAATGGAGAGAACTAGAGAACATCATGCTCAGTGATTAGTAAGTCACTAAGAGTAAAAAATAGGATGTTCCCCCTAATCTGTGGGAGCTAGATAGAATGGAACTTAGAAGGGAAGAAGAAATCTTTAGATGGACAAAGAAGGTGACCTAACTGAGGGAGTTGGGAGGGGGGTGGAGGGAAACACACTATCGCACATGATGTACATACACAAACCTATAAGACTCAATCACTATCCAGAGCATGAAATGTTCAATGTGTGCATGTATGATGTTCATACCCTGACATATATAAAAATGTATAATTACAATGCACCAATAAATGAAAATTAAAAAGAAAAAAACCACATTTGACACAGACAATCTGAACACCAAATGATACTCGTAAGGAGAGTCAAGATGTTTCATTAAAAGATGGTTAGGACATGGCTTAGTGGCTCTTCTGGCCAAAGAGGAACACCCCAACCTACAGACTGGCAAAGATGCAGAAGGACATTCAAACAGCTTGAGTTCTAACAAAACCAAAGGCCTGTATATTGTTGTAACTCATTTTGCCACTTATCTTTATATACTTCTGGGTTGTTTTGAACTCGTATTATTGGATTCACTATTAAAATCCAAAGGGCAAAGAGACTGTGAAAAACTTTGCATGAGATGAGTTTTTCCTGACTCAGCTTCCATTTCCCTCCATTCTCTCCCATGACACTTGAGTTCAGTCCCACTGAACCACCAAGGATCTCATGCATCTAATCTGATGCATATCAAGGTGGGCTCTAATAGAACTACAAGTTTTCAACAGTAATTTGTGTGGGTCTATGTGTGGGTCTACTAATGGGCACAGGAAACAATCTTTAGCAATTGGAAAGATTGTAAGGCCATCTGCCCTTCCATTTAGATATCTGTTGTGGAAGGTTTATTCTAGTGGTGCCCTGGACTTCCTCTTTGCCTGTCAGGAAGGATGTTCTTTTGGTCATTGGGGTACATATAGGATGCTAGCTCACAGGAACATGATACTTCCAAGGATGGGCTTTAAGGACAGTGGATCAGGGGGATGGATGCTCAACACCATGAGAACACCAAGCCAGAGAAGCAAAGCCCTAAGAGTTGCTCAGCTCTATACTGAATTGCCCCTTGAAGTCCAAGAATGCTTCTAATGTTCATAAAAACCCGCCAGGGTCCAGCAACCTAGAAACATTCATCATGGTTGACTCGTTAGCCAACAGGCACTTGTCTAGATGGGTGCCCCGAGACAGATTCAGCGAAAGGTCTGGTTTCTGTCCTTGATGCTCTTATGTACTTCCTCAAATGAATGAGGTTTTAAGACCAGGAAGTAGAGAATCAAGTCAGGTGTGAAACTGATGAGGATACCTCACCAGATTTTCTTGAGTCAGGCAAGGGATACCCAGCTTTACCCCATGTGGCCATAATGTCAAGAACCTTAACACTTTTAGGAGGATACCCCAATGCTTCTTATGCAGCAGAGATTAGTGAGATGTACCCACAAGACCAGGTTTCCTACTGGCAAAACCATGAGAGCCAGGTCCCGGTCCACTCAGGTACAACTGGAGCAAGGTTGTGATCCTTTCAGATTCAGACCCACAGAGCCAGTAACCCCCACAGTGGGTGACTAGAAGTGGCAGGTTAGACCTTCAATGATCAGTTACAGGATGGACATCTGGCATCTTTCTCTGGCATGATCACTACTTCACTTGGTCATATAGGAAAACTGCACATTAACTGCAAAGAAATAAGAGTCTTCACCATGGGAAGCTTCTTTTATTTAGTAGGCGAGCGTCTTAAATATTCTCACGGTGGCAAGCCCTGGCCTCAACTCTAGACAGGAGGACATAAGAATCCCCTTCACATTCCTGGGATTCTTGCTCGGTACCAAATGCATCCTACCTGGGAAGAAGCAATGGCAATAGGTTCTTTATTGCTCTTAAGCATTTCCAGGGTGAGGCCCGAGTCCCCAGATCAAGGCTCTCCATAGACATTGTTTTAGACATGCTGACTCTCCAAAAAGCCATATACGGAAATGGTGAAGCTACAGCTACTACTAAAGCTTCCCACGGTGTGACCAAATTACATGCAAGTATCTATAATAACCACTCAATGGCTGATCAGGAAAATCAGCAAGGGGCTTCATGGAAAGGGAATTCTAGACACAAGTTGGAGGTTGTTCTCTGCTACCTGGCACATTCAAAGCTTCTCATAGTTTCTGTCCTGTTAGTGGGAATCATAAAAGAATTGCACACCCCTTCCAGAGAGGGGATGTGTACAGAAATTCTGGATGTTCCTTCCTGGCAGCTGTGAAGGATGTTATTAGGGCACAGTTTACCATGATTTTGTCATAGTTTACCTTTATATAGGTCATAGTTTTCCATTATTATTGTCAGTTTACCATGACTGAGGTCATGATTATCATAATAATGGTAAAATATGCCTACAACAAAAGTTTAACGGAACAGTTAATCATTATTGGAGGATAGTTTACCATTATTGGAGTAGTTTACAATCATTGAGGTCATAGTTTTCCAATATTTTAACCATAGTTTACCATTTTGGGGCACTTGCAACATACAAACGTGTGGACAGTACACACATTACTTACACAGTGTTAGGAAGAGTTATGCAACTTATAAGTTGCTAAAAGATTGTTTGATCCTAGAACATTGGCTAATGTTTTCATTAAAGATGTGGTTATGATCCTATGTTTAAGAGATCACCATTATATCCTGTAATATGTATATATGAAGGAAACCGAGATCTGCCATCTTCAAAACGATTCAACAATAGGGGTGGATGGATATACAGAAGAAACAATACTCATCTCACGTCACGGTCTTTGAGCTTGAGTCTTGTTCACTGGAAAGTTGGAAGTACCATTCTAATTCTGTTTTTGAAGTTTCCTGTAAATGTTTTTCTTTGCAGTAACTAGGGATTGAACCCATGGGCAGCATTCTACCTCTGAGCTACAACCCCAGCCCTATTTTTTTAATTTTGAAACAGGGTCTCACTCAGTTGCAGAGAGGGCCTTGCAAAGTTGCTGAGGCTGGCCTTTAACCTGCAGTCCTGTCTCAGCCTCCAAAATACTAAAGTTACAGGTGTGCGCCATCATACTCAGCTCCTGTAAGATTTTGTTTTTCAACCCAACGACAGGAAGACCAGCGCCAGTTCTATCCCAAATCATTTCTCTTAAGTCTCCTGGTGTCTGTTTTCTTGCTTTCTCTCTGGTCCTTTGCTTTTTTTTATCACTTTGCTCAAGGAAAGTGGGATGTCCTGGGTGTACCAAGAATCCCATGTTGATGTTTTGTGACAATGTCACCCTAGATAGAGCTCAAGTTTTTTCTTGCCTTCTGAGTTTTGGGAAGTAGGAAGGTCCTTAGGAGTCCTGGCTGGAGACTCACACACAAGACAAACCTGGATGGACACCGACAAACCAATGGCAAACCAAAGATGGACACCTCAGGGACATTTGGCCTCAGAGCCATCTCTGACATGGAGGATGCGGTGGCCATGCCAGGTGTTTTCCTACTCAATATGAGGGGGACACTAACCTAGCAGTGTGCCTACCCAACACAGCCAGGAGGCTACCACCAAGTCACATGAGGTGGGTTCCAGGGTCAAGGTGAGGAGAAACTCACCAGGAACGATGGCTCCCACAGAGATGGCAACGGAATTTAGGCTGGAGGTCACATCCATGCCCACAGTTCCACATCACTGGTCATCTCTGGTCCATGATCAGTTCAAGGTAGGAATGGATGGGGAGTCCATTCAGGGGCATCTGTACCTGCTTTCCTCCCCTCTGCACTGGGGGTCTGTGGTTGGTGACTGCCCACCTGAGCCTCAGCCTGCCTGCTCTCAGACACCAGTGCTGTTCCTCAAGTGGCTTCTACATTTAGTCCACAGCTGCAGTTTTATTTTTCCCCTCCAATGAGATGGTCAGGAATCAACAAGCAGAAAGAAATATGAAAGGATGAGTTCAGGAGGCAAGCAAGCAGTCTTGTTTCCTATACTTCATACAACTAGCCAGAGAACGACAAATCATGACTCCATTTGTGGGCACATCTTTGCTCAGCCTGGAGCAGCTCATTGCTGTCCTTTCCATGACTTGAGGGCTTCTCTGTGGAGACAGGAGGACCAAGAAAGAGGAAGAAGCTGGGGAAACCGGAGCTGAAACATTAACCACTTTTTCCGGATAAAGCCAACTCTGTTCCTTCCAACTAACATGCTGGCATTGTTAATACATACCTCTTATCCTGAATACTATGCCCTACATATCAACTCATGGAAAAATAAATGCTTCGAGAGGCCAAGGGATGTGGTTGGTTTTAATACTGTATCCTACACAAGATTAAAAACCCACTATTGGCACAAGCATCCTCATCTGTTTTTCAGGAACCCCAACTGCCAGAGGAAAAGCCACCCGGCTGCCTGTGACCTAGGAGGTCTGACTGCACAGAACCAGGAGAGGGAGGTCCATTCTTTCAGCTGTATAAGAAACCCCACCTTCATCCATTAGAGATGCTCCCGGGATTTCTCCAACCCCAATTAGCAATCTTCTGCAGAAGAATGATTCTAACAGTTCTGTGGGCTTCTTGTTTATGCAAATTTTCTTTTGGCTGCATGCACACAGGGCTTGAACTCACGAGAATCTGACACCTCCCAGGATGAGCATCAAGAATGAAGGAGCCCCCATTCAACTCAGGGAGAACATGTCGGAATCCATGACACAGATACAGAGCCCTGGAGCTGCCCTCAGCTCTCTCAAGTTCCCCAAGACACAAGTTCAAGAGTGTAATGGCTCAAGACATCAGGACAGACAACAGGCTCTTGTCTGTCATGTATCCTTAGGATGTAGATTCAGAAAAAGCAACATTGGGAGCCAAAGTCAGACCTGACAGCTCACCAAAGCCCCAGAGTATTTCAGGTCAGAAGGCGAGGGGTGGAGAGGGACATCTAACTGACACAGTTCTGTCTCCAGCTGAGACTCAACTATGCAAGGGACACCCAGCCTTTTCTCATGTTCCCTGTATTCACAGGGAACCATAAGGAGCTCTCAGCAAGCAAACCCCAGTGTGGCAGAGGTAGGATCGACATGAGATTTGCCCTCCTCCCCAAAGCCTGGTCCTAAAGGGCATGAATAGAGTCATTTCACACTGGGCAGGTGAAGTCAGGGTGCTTTCAGATAGAGTCAACATTTAGAGGATTTGGCTGGAATTAGAGAGTCAGTCTCCTCAGTGAGCAGCTTCAGGAAGGATGCTGGGTGCTGTTCTGTGATTACCACCTTACTGGATCCTGGGTGCCAACAGTAGTGCCTGAACAAGAGATCCAACAATGCTGAGAGCCTGGTGAGGGCTGGCACCACTGGCTTTCCCCATGTGGGGGAGGAGGAAGAATGTTCTGGTTTTTTTTTTTTTTTGGCAGTACTGGGATTGGACCCTGTGGATTGAGCCACACCCCAGCTCTCTTTTATTCATTATTTTTGAAACAGGTCTCACTAAGTTGCTGAGGGCTTCCCCAAGTTGCTGAGGCTGACCTTGAACTTTTGATCCTCCCATCTCATCCTCCCGAGTTCTGGGATTACAGGTGTGTACCACAACACACCTGGCCTAAATTTTCCATCTTATGATCTACATGCACACATCTTATACTCCCTGGCCATTGACTAAAAATTCACTCTAAAGTGAAATTTTGTGGACCATGTCATCCATATACTTCCCTTTTGGAACTCTCTTTGGAGCTGCCTCGAAGCTAATACTTGTTCAAAAAAGGGGGGATCTAAGAATAAATCTAATTTGAACCATAGAGTTAGAAGTGCAAGGCTACATACTTTATTCAACATGTTAATAGAATTGAGTAAAATAAAACATTTAAGGATCTTAGACATTTATCCCATATAGTAGGCACCCAGAAAGGAGAACAATCTTTACAAAGAAAAAGTCCTCAGTTCCACAAAGGATCAATCCCCCAAGCCCAGGTTGGGCCCTGACATATGCCTCTAGATGAGACATCATAAAGTACCTGGAACATTCATGGAAGTCTTTCTAAGTAATACTCAACCACAACCTCAGATGGAAACAAAACTTCATTGGGAGGGACCAAGGAGTCTAGGATGACTTAGGCATTGTCCTACATTCTGTTAGATTCTTGCGAACACTACATGGATGGTAGGACCAGTGTAGACCTGCCTGGGGTCCTGTCTCCCAGACGTGTTTGGAGATGATGTGAAGGCTGTTTAAAGATCATACACTGTCCTTGTCCATCCCAACCCTGTGTGTTCTTGACACTTTGAACATGGAGAAAGAACCTCTTCTGTGTCCCAGAGGAATCTGTGTATGGTGAACTCCATGGGCCAGTTGAGATTTATCTGTTAAGGCTTTACCATCCTCTGACTCAGAGCTGGTGACTGAGCTGTGACAGAACCAGGTCCCGCTGGCCAATACACCTCTCCTGACACCATCCCAAGCCTCATAGAACTGCCTGTTCTGGGTTCAGAACCAAGCCTGGGTAAGGCCTTGCTTTTTAAAAGAGGCTTGCCATGAGGTAGGGCCTTCAGCTATGACTCTTTGGGCTTCCAGTTTTCTTCTCAGGTCACATTTAGAGAAGTCAGTTCAGGAGAAACCTATCTAGTGGTTTTCATTTCTCTGTAGCATTTCTATGTTCACATGAGGGTATTACAGTTAGTCTACTTCACCCTCTCTGTAGTAGCTACATTTTCTTTTTTGCCTTGGATAAGAGGCATTAAGGAATGGCAGATCACATACCAGTCCAGGAATTGGGAGAAGATCTGATGCAGTGATGGAGTGCACATTCCAGCACTTGCCCTCATCTATCACTTGTGCACAGTCAAACCTTCCTGTGTGACCAGACTCCTCAGTTATTACCACAGGGCAGTCAGGTCTAGAGTCAAGCTCAAAGGATGAGTCCTCAGTCTTTCATCTGAAGAGCTGTGAGGCAGGCTGTGGTAGGTGGAGGATATCAAATAGCTCAACCTCAATACCCAGAATCCTTTGCTGAGCTCAGAGCCAAGTGCTGCTAAAGATCTTATAGCTCAATCAATTCCTTGAAAAGCTGGTGCTCAGAGGCTCTCCTCTCCTGACCCCAGACCCAGGCACAACAGAAAGGAAGTTTTGGGGGGTTGTAGATTTGGGATTGCCCCACCCTATCACTCCTTGTCTAAGTTAGGGGTAAGCAACGGGAATCTCAAAGGAAAAGCAAACATGAACTACAAATTTGGATGCCTCCGTTTTATGAAAGAGTGAGGACAGAACTTTCTGAGGGCCATAAAACCACTAGAGATGTACTATCTGTAGGATAGTGGTCACCTGACATTTTTAAAATGTAGCCAGGGGATAAGAAAAACTCTGCATGTCAAGGGCAAGCCACAGGGACCCCTGAGGAACCCAGATGTCAGCCCCATTCTCCATCCAAATAGCGTTACCATGTGCACCCAGTTTCCAAATCACTCCCAAACTAAGGACCAAATGCAAGATTTCTTGGGTGAGGAAATCTATGGGGGATCAGTCAGATGATCCTGCTCCAGCTTCTGCACTGAGTTTTCAGTGCCCAAGGTTGGCATCTCAGGTAGATGCTATCTCTGCCCTTCCAAGACCCAGCATCCCTGTGATCAGATGCCAGATGTAGTCCCCTCCCCAACCTCTGTATTGATGACACAGCTGTGTTTCACCAGTGAGATGGTCAGGAGTTTATAAGCAGGGAGAAATTGAGGGGAATTAAGCAGGTGAAATTTGAAGTTTCATTTTCTTCTACTTCAAATAACTGGCCTGAAAATCAAAAGATCTTTGTAAATATGGTACAGTTTTTGAGGGGCCTTCAAAAGCACATGGCTCGGACTTCTAATAAGGTCTCCCAGGCCTGTACCTGGGGCTTCTATCAAAGCTAGATCTTCCACCAGGCTTTCTCCTTTCTTGCCCTTCTCATAACTTCTCCCAGGCTTCTACCAGAACTAGAGAGGAAGAAGCCATAAAAGCATACCACAGCAGCAAAAACAGGGTTTCCATGTCAGATGACCATGATTCATGTAGTTCTTCCCACCTGAAATGAAGCTTTCCATGGTCAAAGACCTTCTGAACCCCAATAGTCTCTCAGCTATACCCAAGTGAATATCATCACGCACTCAAAGGTGCTGCCTGAGCTTTGTCTCGTAGTGAATCACAACACACAAATGCCATTGTCTGCCTTTCAGGGGGCTTCAAATCTAGACACAGAAAACTCCAAGAGTCTGCAAGTGACCTTGGAAATCTGAAGAGTTTATAGGAGAAGAGGGGCAGAGATCTCAATGAAGTCAGGAAGCTCACTTGAGGATTAGAGATGCTCCCCTCCATGAGAATCATTCTTCCACATGGAATTCCTCCCTGTCCCATGGCCTTTCTCTTCAATCACTTATTTGGAATGCCATCTCTTAGTGGTCTGGGTGCACATAAGGCTTGGGATTACAAGCTCTTGGGTTTTAAACTGGGCGACAGGACATAATACAAACACGTCTGTACTAGCTTTACAGAAGCAGAGTACCAGGGGTCTCTCAGCTCCATCCCGAGACTCCCCTTGGTGAGCAGCTTCTCCCAGAATTAAGAGCAACCTAATGGTCGGAAATTCAGGAGACCAAGGCCAATCCCATACCTCATAGATAGCCATCTGAAGTCTCATCCACAATTCTGGTCATAGTCCAGAAAGGTCTGTCTAGCCTGGGGTTAATAGGAACTCACAGCGAGGAAGCTTTGTGAGGAAGTCAGCACATTCAGACAATGAGGTATGACTAGAGGAGCTACACACCCACATTGCTTTGAGCTTAAGTCAATCAAGGGGCTGTCAGATTTACCTTTAGTGGCTGAGAAGTGGCAAGGCCACACACGTGCTGCAGTGCCACCAAGGAAAGTCACACTCTTGGGTCAATCTTCCCGAGATTTGATATCACTGGGACATGTTCTTGGCCCATTGTGCTACTCACACAAGTTGGACTCAAAAAGGACACCGTGGTTTTAAGTTGGTGGGGGAGGGGAAAACCATCAACTTGCAAATCCAGCCCTGAAGACAGACCAGATCATTCAGCTGGGATTTGAGAATCACTCCTTCAGTAAGCGCAGTCTGAGAATGGGCATGCCCTGTGATGCATTGCCTCAGGATCAATTCATGCAATTGCATGATGTGGTACTACAGCCTGACATGGATGGCCAATCAATGCCAAGAGGTGGTGGCTAAATCACCTTATGGTTGGGAAATTTGGCTGATCAAATCACTGGCTTCATCAAAGAGGTGGTTGGGAAAGTAACTGATCCTTTCATGATAGCATCCATTAAAGGCCCTATGAGAACCAGAATGGAAATTATCTGTGGGCTATGAACTGAATTACCATAACAAAGTGGCAGATTCCTCCTCACTGACTAATAAGCACTAAGTTTTCCTATTGAGGGACAGGAGCCGTTGACCACATACAGAAGTGGCTGAGAACAGTCTTCTGGGTTGAGCTCCAACTCCTTCAGAATCACTACTTCTGATTTAACCAGATAGGTGTTTCTCTTCACCACTGTTCCACATGTTTCAGATTAATTCAAAATGTACAGGTCCTGGAGCCACAACCCAGCTACTATTTACATGGGTTTCTAGGTATTTCGCCACTGAAAGAGGCCAGTTGTGGTTTGGAGTAGGAAAAATTCAGGATGGACAACATTGTGATATAAAGTGAGGAAGTACACTGGGAATGTAGGGTAACATGGGACAGTAGCCAGGTTGAAGGGACTCCTGCTGGACAAAGAATCCTAACAAATAGTATAAGAGTGTTCAACATAATCTGAATCTATGATATTAATAGGGAGAGGGGAAGCACTGAAGATTACATGTTAAAGTTTAAATTAGATAGAATTAGAAGTTTCCACCCAATTGATCCATGAGAAAATCAATGATAAAGGATTTTGGTGAAATTAGATAAGCCATTTCCAAGGGTATTACTTGTCCCAGAGTAATCAAAGAAGAGGAACCTTCCCGACTGATAGATGCTCAAGAGATGAACCTCTGCCCTTAATAGTGATAGCTCTTGCCATGTGCCTTTGGACATGGGGCTCTAAGCATCCACCAGCTGTGTGGGTTCTTGCCAAGGTGTATTTGACCTGAACCTGGTTAGTGGAGAAATCAGTGACTTTTCACAGGTTGTTCCTTTGTTATTAACCTATCATGAGTTTGGGGGAGAAGCACAGATATGGGGGGGCGACCTTCCTACCATTTTTCTGGGAGGTCTCCTTGGAGGTGACCCAGGTGAAGGATGGCTAGAAATCAGACCCTGCCTTTCTCCATATGTTCCATGTGCCAGATCCACATGGAGTGGTGACAGGAGACAAAGTCAATCACTTGTGTTACTTAGTCATTTTAGTGACAAGAACCGAGGACAGTTTTAGAGGGGGGCCTCCACAGGGTTGGTGAGGCATGTCTTCGCTATCCAGTTGCCTCTTAGATGAGGAAAAACCAAGAAGGAAAACATGGAGTCTATCAGTTCAAGATGACTAGGGTTCTTTATGTACAGAAATGAGCCCAGGTATTCCTGGGTTGAAATGGACATCCCCTTGAAATGACAGAAGTATGAAGCAGCATAGAGGCTGCTGCTAATGGTGGGGTTGGCCAGGGCATCACATGCTGTCAAAATAACACTTTTGATTTTCTTTCATTAAAGCACTGCTGTGGTTAGAATTTAGAATGTCCACCAAACCTCATGTGGTAGACAAGGCAGCCATGTTGAGGTGGGACTTGGTTGCTGGGGAAGGGACCATGGGGGGTGTGGCCAGGGACAGTGTTTCCTGGGCAGGCTGCTGCTGCTTCCTGCTTGTCTCTCCCCGGTGCCATGAACTGATAGTCTCTCCTCTGTTCCACACCATAATGCCCGGAGGACCTGCAGCCCCATCTCTTATTTGGAAGCCAGTCTAACATGGATTCAAAATCTCCACAACCATGAGCAAATAAGTTCTCCTTCCTCTAAGTTGTGGTCATCAGGTACTTTGGGTCACAGTGGTGAGAATACTGAAACAAGTACATATATATGAAGTAACTGACACAATAAATATAAATTTAACTCCTAGACTGACTTCTCAAATTCTTCATGGTCAATAATGTTAGCAAGGTATATTATGTACTTCATTTCTTTTTCATGACATATTGTTGTCATTCCCATTAATGCAAAGCCACGGTGCCCTTGTCTCGAAATAAGAAATCTCAAAGTTACATAACCCTAACACCCCAGAGTATCCCTCTTCAGGGTCAGCCAGTTTGGAAACTGCAAGCCAAGAAGCAGGGGAAGTGGTGACCACAGCCAGAGCCACAAGCAGCGTGGCTTAAGCTGCTTCATGGGATGCTACCTGGGAATGAAGCATGGTGTTTAAGGGCACTCCCGCAAGGACAAGGATGGAGACAGCATTTGGACAATTCCAATGAAGGTAGCAGCATCAAACAGGATTTGTGTATAAGGTAAGGTCAAGAAACACAGCAGGGCTCTGAAGCCAGCTCTACATGTGCAAGGGCCACCATTGTGAGAGGAACTACATGATGGCGGGCTTCTCCACCTGTATGCACAAACCAGAGCACGTCTTCTCATGCCTGTTTGTTGGCCAAACAGTGGATTAGAGAAGAGTGACCAAGAGCTAAGACAGGTCAGCCCTGTATGGGTATTCATCTACTCAAGGTGGCACAAGTGCCAGTGGTCCAAGAGGCAGTGAAACCCCACAAACACATGCCAGTCAATAGGCCAGAGAGCATCTCAAGGAGGGAGGAATGATAGCAGTGAGGAAGAGACAGGGGCAAGGCCACTTCATCTGAGTCCTGCTTCTCTTTCCAGGGAGATACAGCTATGAGCCATCGGGCCACTGTCACTGTACTAGACTTCTGAACAGATAACACTATTTCTAGAAGTGGAAATGGTCATCCAGGAGTTTTCTGGACAGATCTGGAAACCATGGTTAACGAGAAGCCACCCTTTCAGGGTGCGGGGCATGTAGCTGCACAGCTCCATTGGACATTTCTGCATGTGGGTGGAAATATGCTCAGGCATGGTGGCTCCAGCGCCATGACTACAACCATCTCTGCACCTGTCATGGTCCAACCTGTTTGTGATTGATGCCTCTTTGTAGACAACACCCTACCTCCACAGAGAACATAGTCATGGCTATTATGGCTTTAAATGCATATCAGATAGTTCCCTGTGTTCTCCACCAACAATGTCCTCATTTCTAGTCTACTGTCCTTCTGTAGTCATACTTTGTGCCAGAGCTTCCTCCTCCAGTGGTGCTGCAGTCTGTAGGGGTCGCTAGGCAAACTACAAGATCCTCTGGACCACAACTTTCCCCCAATACCACCTTCGTTGGGGTCAATGTCATCAAGATCAGTTCTTTCCCGGAACTGTGTGACACCAACTCTCTAAATAGCCAACTGTCCCCACCACCCCCATCTTCAGCTTCACTTTGGTCATAATCCTCCATCTCCCAAGATCCAACCCTGGCTCATGAGGTTAACAAAGGAAATAATACACCACCTAACTGCAAATACTCAGACCATGGTAGGAAGCAGAGCTGTAGCAACTACAGGGCAGTTTGCTGTTCATTCTGATTCCAGTCGGTATCTGTGCTCCTAACCAGGAAAGCCTCATGGATTTGAGCTTGGTAGGCAAAGACAACTCTTTGGTTCCAGACCCTAGCCCATCCATTGGTGGAGCTGGCAGTGCAGAGTACAAGTAGCTTTATGGTTTATATTCAAGTCCAGCTGGACTTGGCTTGATCTACAGCCTCAGCTGGTTTTAGACACTAAGACCCCAACATAGCCAGTGCAGATCCTGGGTCACATTAGCAAATCACCAGCTACTCAGGACATCAGTTTGGATCCCACTTTTTATTAGTCTAATATCAGAAAGAGATTCCTGATCAGAAATAGTTTCTCACAAATTACAGAAAAATGTCAGCATCAAATGCATAAATCACAATACTCACTGATAGGGTGTCTATAAAACATTTGATGGTTGCTTTTTGACCAGGTGTGATAGTTAATCTGTCAACTTGACTGGATCATGACACACCCAAGATCATGTGACTTTGGGTGTGTCAATGAGACAATTCGTTTATGTAACAGCAGATTAAACAGAAAGTCCTGCCCTAAAGATAGGCAGCAGGGTTCTGATGGTGCAGGACCTAGATAAAAGAAGGAGAAAGCCGCATAGAGTGATATGCGACTCTTTCCGAAGAAAACGCATCTGCTTTCGTCTGAGATCGTCGGCCTCCAGACCTTCGAACTGAAACTTCACCATCGTTTCTCCGAAGAGCTTCCTGATCTTCACATCTTGGACTGGGACTGAATTAGTGGTTGCTCCGATCCTAAGACTCCAGCTCTTAGACCACTCGACCAGCTACTGGTTCCTCTGACTCTCCACGTGCAGTCGGAACTTGGGACTACATTGCTTTAAACCGTAAGCTGATCTGATAAATCCCTTTTCCCATATACTCATTCTGTGACTTCTGTTAGTCTAGTGAACCCTGGCAATTACAGATTTTGGTACCGGGAGTGGTTCTAGAGTAACAGAATTGCAAGAATGTATTCTCTTAGTTGGTTTTCTGGCTTCCAGAGCTGGCTCTCCAATTTGATTAGGCCTAAAATGAGTGAAGGCCGTCCTTCAATTAGTAGGGGAGATACTGATACTCTGTGGTTTGAACGCAATTGATTATTAGACTTAAATGTAATGGGTATTATTGAATCCCGTAGTAGCAGGGGTCAAGTGACAGCTCTCAACCGTCAGAGGCAAAGTAGTCGTACTTATAATGAATAGCAGAGGAGGAGCGATGAACAGAAGGGCTTGACTCATGCAGATCTATGGCATTGGCAGATTAGTCATGGTGTCCCCAGAAGTCAGACAGGAAACCCACCAAATTCCTATTGGATTTATATAGGCAGAAATATTCCAGGACAAATATACCAAAGTCTGACATAAATCATAAAAGCAGAGAATTACGGCCTCTCAACCAGTTCTCAGACTTGAGCCAGTTTATAGACCCAGAACCCCTTGACTGACAGGCAGGCCAGGTCCCCTTGAGAAAGGACTCTGGTGCAGAACCAAAAAGTTCTACTGTTAAGCTTTCCCCTGTCCTTCCCCAAAGGGTCCTACGGTCTTTCACTAGGGTAACTGTACATTGGGGAAGAGGAAATGATCAGACTTTTAGGGGACTGCTGGACACTGAGTCTGAATTGACGTTGATCCCAGGAGATCGAAAACATCATTGTGGTCCTCTGGTCAAAGAAGGTGCTTATGGAGGTCAGGTGATCCAAGGTGTTCTAGCCAAGGTCCTACTCACAGTGGGTCCAGTGGGTCCCCGTACTCATCCTGTGGTTATCTCCCCAGTCCCTGAATGTATAATTGGTATAGACATACTCAGTACTTGGCAGAACCCCCACATTTGTTCTCTAGTCTGTGGAGTCAGGGCTATTATGGTGGGAAGGGCTAAATGAAAGCCATTAGAGCTACCTCTCCCTGGGAAAATAGTGAATCAAAAACAATATCGCATACCTGGAGGGATTGCAGAGATTAGTGCCACCATTAAGGACTTGAAAGATGCAGGGGTGGTGGTTCCCACCACATCCCCATTTAACTCTCCTATTTGGCCTGTGCAGAAGTCAGATGGAACTTGGAGAATGACAGTTGATTATCTTAAACTTAACCACATAGTGACTCCAATTGCAGCTGCTGTAGCAGATGTGGTTTCCTTGTTAGAGCAGATTAACACATCTCCTGGTACCTGGTATGCAGCAATTGATTTGGCCAATGCCTTTTTATCCATACCTATTCATAAGGACCACCAGAAGCAATTTGCCTTCAGCTGGCAAGGCCAGCAGTACACCTTCACTGTCCTACCACAGGGGTATATCAACTCTCCAGCCTTGTGTCATAATTTAGTTCTCAGAGATATTGATACTTTGTCTTCCACAAGGTATTACACTGGTCCATTACATTAATGACGTTATGTTGATTGGGCCAAGTGAGCAAGAGGTAGCAACCACTCTGGACTTGTTAGTGAAGCATTTGCGTGCCAGGGGATGGGAAATAAACCCAACTAAAATCCAAAGGCCTACCTCAGTGAAATTTCTAGGAGTCCAGTGGTGTGGTGCATACCGAGATATTCCTTCTAAAGTAAAGGATAAGCTGTTCCATCTGGCCCCTCCCACATCTAAGAAAGAGGCACAACGTCTGGTGGGCCTGTTTGGCTTTTGGAGGCAACACATTACTCATTTGGATGTGTTACTCCGGCCTATCTACCGAGTGACTCGAAAAGCTGCTAGTTTTGAATGGGGCCCAGACCAGGAGCAGGCATTGCAGCAGGTCCAAGCTGCCATGCAGGTGGCTCTGCCACTTGGGCCCTATCATTCAGCAGACCCTATGGTACTAGAGGTATCAGTGGCAGATAGAGATGCTGTCTGGAGCCTTTGGCAGGCCCCCGTGGGTGAATCGCAGAAAAGGCCCTGGGGATTTTGGAGCAAAGCCCTGCTGTCATCCGCAGACAATTACTCTCCCTTGGAGAAGCAGCTCTTGGCTTGCTACCGGGCCTTAGTGGAAACTGAACGCTTAACCATGAGCCACCAGCTTACCATGCGACCTGAGCTGCCCATCATGAACTGGGTTCTGTCTGATCCATCAAGCCACAAAGTTGGACGTGCACAGCAGCAGTCCATTATCAAGTGGAAATGGTACATATGTGATAGGGCCTGAGCAAGTCCTGAAGGTACAAGCAAATTACATGAAGAAGTGGCCCAGATGCCCGTGGGTCCTACTTCTGTTATAGTGCCTTCTGTCCTCCAGTGTGAACCTATGGCCTCATGGGGTGTACCATATGATCAGTTGACAGACAAGAAAGCTCGGGCTTGGTTTACAGATGGTGCTGCATGATATGCAGGCACTACCTGAAAATGAACAGCGGCAGCCCTGCAGCCCCTCTCTGGGACATCCCTGAAGGACAGTGCTGAAGGGAAATCCTCCCAGTGGGCAGAACTTCGTGCAGTGCACCTGGTTGTGCACTCTGCTTGGAAGGAAAAAGGCCAGATGTACGATTATATACTGATTCATGGGTTGTAGCCAATGGTTTGGCTGGATGATCTGGGACTTGGAAAGAACATGATTGGAAGATTGGCGAAAAAGACATTTGGGGAAGAGGTATGTGGATAGATCTCTCCAAATGGGCACAAAATGTGAAGATACTCTTGTCTCATGTTAATGCCCATCAAAAGGTGACCTCAGCAGAGGAGGACTTTAACAACCAAGTGGATAGGATGACCCGGTCTGTGGATAGCAGTCAGCCTCCTTCCTCAGCCACCCCTGTCATTGCCCAGTGGGCTCATGAACAAAGTGGCCATGGTGGCAGGGATGGAGTGTATGCATGGGCTCAGCAACATGGACTCCCACTCACCAAAGCTGATCTAGCTACAGCCGCTGCTGAATACCCAATCTGTCAGCAGCAGAGACCGACGCTGAGCCCCCGATATGGCAGCATTCCTAGAGGTGATCAGCCAGCAACCTGGTGGCAGGTTGATTATATTGGACCCCTTCCATCATGGAAGGGGCAGCGCTTTGTCCTCACTGGAATAGACACTTACTCTGGGTATGGATTTGCTTTCCCTGCATGTAAAGCTTCTGCCCAAACTACCATCTGTGGACTTACAGAATGCCTTATCCACCACCATGGTATTCCACACAGCATTGCTTCTGACCAAGGAACTTACTTCACATCCAAAGAAATGCAGCAATGGACTCATGCTCATGGGATTCACTGGTCCTACCATGTTCCTCACCATCCTGATGCAGCTGGTTTGATAGAACGGTGGAATGGCCTTTTGAAGAGTCAGTTACAGTGTCAGCTAGGTGGCAATACTTTGCAAGGCTAGGGCAAGGTTCTCCAAAAGGCTGTATATTCTCTAAATCAGCGTCTGCTCTATGGTACTGTTTCCCCTATAGCCAGAATTCACAGGTCCAGGAATCAAGGGGTGGAAACGGGAATGGTGCCACTCACCATTACCCCTAG
>PVJS01035303.1:0-21087 GCA_004027185.1 Glis glis | reverse complement strand
TTTATTTTGAAACCGGGTCTCATGAAGTTGTGGAGGGCCTCACTAGGTAGAGAGAGAGAGAGAGAGAGAGAGAGAGAGAGAGAGAGAGCTGAGGCTGGCCGCGAACCCGGATCCTCCAGTCTCCGCCTCCCAAAGTACTGGGATTACAAGCGTGCGCCACCACGCCCAGCTCAAATTTCTCTAAAATCATTCTTTGTAGTTTCTTAAGCATATGAAAGTTTAAAGAATTAGAGATTTGCAGCAAAATGATTTATTAAGTAAATCGAAAGACAGTTGAATAAAATGATGAGCATTGAATCTTACCATTAGCTAACATTTATTGCCAGGCACTGTACTTGGCACTTTATGTAAATCATCTCATTTATGCTTACATCCAGGATGGGGTAGGAACTATGACCATCCTCCTTTTACAAGCCAGAGAATGAAGCTTGGAATGTGTGAGTGACTTTTCCAGCCCAGGACGGGAGTCCAGCTCTGTCTGATTCCAAAGCCCACACTCCTAACTACTGCCTTCCTGGTTAGTAATTCCCTGTGCATCCCGCTTTAGTCCTATGGGTTTCAGTAACCCCATTTGGGATTTTTGCATTTGTTCCTGTTAAGAATAATCTTGTTGATTTCCATTTAATATTTAAATTTGCTGACCTTGAAGCTGGGTGTGGTGGCGCACACTTGTAATCCCAGTACTTGGGAGGCTGACAGGAGGATCCCGGTTCGCGGCCAGCCTCAGCTACTTAGTGAGGCCCTTCACAATTTAGTGAGACCCGGTTTCAAAATAAAGTATAAAAAATAGGGCCTAGGGTGTAGCTCGGAGGTAGAACGCCCCTGGGTTCAATCCCTGGTACCGCAAAAAAAAAAAAAAAGAATAAAAAATAGGGCTGGGGGTGTAGCTCGGAGGCAGAATGCCCCTGGGCTCAATCCCCAGTACCACACACACACACACAAAAAAATTGCTGACCTTGATTCATTTTGATAGTGCTATGAAGAGAATATCCTAGGTCTTTATTTCCCTGTGTTGACAAACTAAAGAAGAAAGACAATTATTTGCTCTTTTGTTCCTTCAATAGACATTTGGCACAAAGATGGGTAAGATATATTTCTTGACTTGAGCTCAATTCCCAGTACCACACACAAAAAAATTAATAATATAGTAGAGACAGACACAAAAATAGATACACTTCAGGTCAGCATGGCCCATACTGGAACAGCATGAAGGAAAAATGTTCAGGGGGAGCTCAGGGGGCCAAACAATTCATTCCGCCTGGGGAAGGGTCAGTGGGTGTACAGACCTCTGCAGGAGCCCAGCCAAGGGAGCAGGGCTGTTGTTGCAGCAGCACCTTCCAGCTGGGAGGTGGAAGAGGGCAGCCTTGCTGTCCTGCGTCCTATCCTGAGAATGAGAGCACCCAGGGAGACCCCCCACTTTCCTGGTGGATAACCTCCGCCCAGCTCCTTCTGTAGAACTGTTACACTTGTGGTTATAGTTTACAATAATTATTTACTAATGTCTGCCACCCTAACGCATTACTATTAGGCTAGGTAAGGGATCTTTCCATTCACCATTATATGCCTGTGCCTGGCTATAGTAAGACCTTGAGTGAGGTCTCTTAAATGAGTAAATCTCCTAAAAACTTTATATGTTTATTTCTTTCTTCCTGTAGACCCCAGAGCGGGCGCCATCTTTCCTAATCAGTTCCATCTGCTAATCTTTTTGCATTCTTGTCTAATGATTGCATAGTAAGAAAACAACCCCACCTTCCTTGTGCCCCTTTTGCCAATCACAAGCCTTTTGGTTATGAAGATTGTTTTGCAAAAATCAGTACAAGAAACAGGTGGTAACAAAGTTAAACCATTTACAAAGGTTTAGGAAGTCTCATGTCCCCATGACCCTTGTCATGGCCCTCATAGACCTGGGCAGAGCGTCCTATCCTGCTGTGTGACCAGTGGCAGCACTGACCATGCCGCGTTGCCCAGGCTGGGCTTGTTCCTGCTCTGCCTCTCCAGTCAGGCTGTGAGCTCATCCAGGTTGAGGACTGTGTTATTGATATTTGTATGCCTGGCACTTACACACATTTGTTGAAGCACTGTGAAAATGAAAGAATGTACTAATGAGCCACCTATGCAAATGAAGCTTACTCTGTCTTTCTTGTAACCTCTTTCCTGGGTCTCATCTTACATGCTTTTGCCTAAGACCTCAGTCTATTGAACCTTGTCTTTGTTGAACACTAGATAAAGTGATTCTGACTCTAACCAGAGTTGAATTTAAGGTGACTTCATGGCTAGGTGTAATAGCATCCTAAGTGCATTCCAGAATCATCTCTTGATCGTTTAGGTCCTGGTGGGAATAAGATAGTCTCCTCTCAGACACCAAGGGGTTCTTTCCTGGCCTGCCCTGCCCTTAGCAATCCCTCAGGCCCAGACCCCTCACGTCCGGCCTTTACTCTAAGGTCTGTGCACCTGTGACCCACAGCACCATCCTGCTGATAAGACCATTCGGCTTTTTGGTGAAGTTGGTTGTCTGAACCTGTTGTTCTTGGCAAAAGGTCCCTGGAGACTTTCCATGTCTGACCTATGGCCTCTAGCTACATGTAGCAGACCATTTGGCTTCTGTAGCAAAATCCTATCCCTGCCAGGACTCCTGCAGAGTCTCTCTGGCCAGTCTGGTGCCACCTTGCTCCCATCTGTAGTGCAGACTTGATGGGTCTACCCTGTAGCCTTAGCCCAAATTGTCATCTAGCCCCTTCTAGCTTAGCTAGCAGGAACCCTCACTTCCTCCATGCTCTCTTCTCCCTCTGCCCCATACCCAGCCACCTCCATCCCAGTGGAGATTAAATTATTTTAGAATATTGTTATGGACTAAGTAAGTCATGTCCATTCCCAACCCCAAATTCATATGTTGAAGTCCTAAGCTCCAATATAAGAATGTGACCTTATTTAGGGATAGGGTCTTCATACAGGCAACTGAGTTAAAATGAGGTCATTAGGGTCTTATAAAAAGGGGGAGTGGAGACAGAGACAAATACACCAGGAGAACTTCATGTGAAGATGGAGACAGATGCGGGTGATACTTCTACAAACCAAGGAAAAGCAAAGGTTGCAACAGACGGTCAGAAGCTAGGAGAGAGCTTGGGGCAGATTCTCACAGTCCTCAGAAGGAACCAAGCCTGCCAACACCTTGATCTTGGACCTCTAGCTTCCAGAACCGAGGCATAAAATTTCTGATGCTTAAGCCACGCAGTTTGTGGTACTTTGTTACCAGCCCTAGCAAACTAATGTAAACACTGTGGACATTTGGAAATAATAAGAGAGGGGATTCCCACCATTACTTTCTCACATTTCCTTCTGAGGTTGGGCCTATTTCCTTGCCATTTGGATTCAAATAGCACTTACTGAGCATCTACTATATGTGAGAAGTTTTCTTTTGGACATTAGTTCACACTCTCCAAAAAGATCACATAAACCATTGTTATTACCATTTCCTGGATGAAGAAACCTCAGTTTCAGTGAGAGAAGAGAGAGCAAGGTCACCAGCTAGGAAGTGGAAGAGTCTGGATGGGAATTCAGATCTCTTGCTTTTAAATCCAGGGCCATGTCCCTTGTACTGGAACCACTAAGCATGGATTTAGTGCCCTCCTCTACACACTTGCCTTGGGTTTTTTTTTTTTTTTTATAATACCAACCACTTGGTGTGGGAGCCTCCTGCCAGCGTATCCAGGGCTGAGGACATGAATCCGCAGCTCTGTGTCACTTACGCCACCCCCTCTTTGCCTGGTGCCCTGTGCCTATCTCTGAGTGCTCTAAAAATCACCTGGCTCCTGATCACCTGGTAGGTTCATTAAAAATGGGCAGAATAATATATTCTCCTGGTTTTAAATGGAACACATGTTCCTTATAAAAATTTAGAAAGTATAGAAAAGCATGCAGGAGAAAATACTGTATTTAGACTTCCTCCTTCAGGTCCTGAGCCTGGATGTAGACATGCATTTTACATATGAGGTGGGGGTGGTATTTAAAGCTCAGGGCGCCTGAAGGAAAAAAAAAAAAACCTCTCAAATTGCTTGGAAGCTCAAAGGCCAAGAAAAAGTATTGTTTGTTTCTCCTTGTGTTTAGAAAAATATTTGGCAGTAGTGGGAGCCAAAGTCTAGTTTGAATGGAGGAAAAGCAAGGGAGAAAAGGCCCTGGATAAGTGGAGGGACTTTGCTCCCTTTGTTCTTTCAATACTGAGCGAATGTGGCTGGATTCAGCTACTCTGTGCTGAGAATAGCTAGAGGTCGTGGGCCGGATGTAGAAAGGCTCCAGGCACCATCAGCCAGTTGCATACAAGGTAAATACATATTGTGATAAATACATACTGCATGTAATTCCTCCTACATCCCCTCCACCTCCCACAGGCGGCTCAGGCTGAGCATATGCTGTTTATATTCCACCCTGCTGCTCTCTGGGATGTGTAGTCTCTATGGATGTGGGAGCAAGGGCTCTGTGTGGGTATGTGTGTGTTGGGGGAGGTCGGCTCTCTGTCTGAGTCTCAAATGCCCATGAAGTCAGGCAGGCAGTGTTGTTGCTGGGACCACTCCATACATACCCAGCCCTGGATCTCTGTGGCTAATGCTAGGCATAGAGTGTCTGCTACATCTCATCATGTGGCTTTTATGTAAGGAAGCAACACTAGAAACCCGAGTGCTAATCTAGCCCCATCTGCTTTCCAAGTGGTACAGATTTCTCCCAGATTCTGGGATTAGGTTGCCTTCATGGGTGGTGGTATTGTGAATCTGTTTGTACGTCTCTGTGGGCATTCTAGTGGGCAGTTAGGCAAAGCTGAGTCAGTGGTTGCTGGCCAGACTCCCTCTGGCTGGGAAGTCCTACATAGCGCCTCTTGACTTTCTCCAAACCACTGTCCTGTGCTTTGATGCAGCCACACTCATGGGACCACACAGTCAGATCTGGCCTATCTTTAAATTTTCCACACTTTGTCCCTCACCCACTATACACCTTCCCAGTCACCCACTATACATCCTTCTTGCGTCCTCAGAGTTTAAAGAACATCTTTAACCATCCTTTTCTCCAATCTAAGTGAAGGGAACAGATTCTAAGTCACAGATGATGCTGTCCCCTGTTGTAACCATATGCGAGGACCCCACAGGCAGCTTCATTTGGATGGAGGGCTCCTCTGAATCTCTGTTGGCCTCCCTGAGCCCCAGCACCACTGTCTCCCACGTGGGCCTCTGCAACAGCCTGCTCTTATGCTTGCCCTTGACAAGTCATCCTTCATGTCACAGGGAGAGCAATCTTTTAAACACATTCATCAAGTCATGTCATTCTCTTATTTAATAACCTCTAATAGCTTCCCTTTCTACTATATGTAGAATAAAATCCCATTCCCTTTCCTTGTTCTCCAGGGGCCTGCCTGATTCATTCCCTGCCACTTCTCCAGCACTGTTCATCCTGTTCTCTCTTTCATTCAGTGGTCCAACCACACCAGAGTCCTCCCCTCCCTTTCTCTGAACACACCAAGCCCTTTCCAGTTACCAGGCCTTGACAACTGCTGTCATCTCCCCAGAGACACCAGTCTTCCCCAGTGACTGGTTATTTTCTTCCCAACAACACCACAGTTACTCTTTGTCTTGTTCTTTTATTGTTTATTTCTTGACTCCTTCACATGAGGAAAAGGGCCTGACTCATTCACTCATTGTTGGAGCCAAGTGCTTAGCACAATGCCCAGCACAGAGTGGGCATTTATGAATAAAGGGAACCCTTCTTACCTTCTGTACCAGTCAGAGTTTGTGTTTGGCTGCAATTACAGAAGGCAAGTTTAGCAAGTAGAGGGTTTACACCAGGAGTCTGGAGGTGGGTGGCTGCACCTGGTCAAGGATGCTGTCAAGGACCTGGCCTCCTTTGAGTTTGCTGCTCTACCACCCTTAGCTTGTGGATTTTATCCTCATGACTGCAAGATACTACACCATCTTATTGTAGATTAAGAAGAAGGGGAGGGGCAGAAAGAAATATTCTACTTGAGTCTGTTCCTTATCTGTAAAATAATAGCTTTCTCAGAACCCAGTACATCTTGCTTATATCTCATTGGCCAGATCCAGATCTGTGTGACATGTTACTGGCTGCACAGAAGTCTAGGAAGTCAAGATTTACTGAGCGCAAGCCATCCTAAAAGTATCAGGGTCCTTTTGGTAAAGGGGGAGAATAGATAATGGGTAGGCTGCCAGCCCCATGGCTGCATCTTTTATCCACAGGCTGAGGTCAGAGAGGAGCAGGAGCAAGGGAGGAGGAGGAAAGGAAGTAGCCAGGCGAGGAGAGTGAGAAGGTCTGCCAGAAACTAAGGCAACATAATTATTAGTATTAAGATTTTGCAGTAATAATGATGTGTTTTTAATATTTTCATGAGTCAAATGAATACATGAGGTGAGCATTTGCTGCAAAAGCTACATGTGCTAATGCTGAAATAATTTTTTAAATAATGTAGTAAGACCCCAAACTTAAATCTTGTCCAATTTTTTCTGACCTTGGACTCTGCAGTCCGTACATGAGATGGGTGATGGGCATTCCTTTGTTTTCTACTTCATTTTCCTGCAGGGTTAATGCCAGCCAGAGACTGATGGGCCAGAGGAGTCCGTGACACCAGTTTTCAGTCAGTGGGGACATTTGTGGAGGTTTCCTCTGCACACAGTCAGGGTGTTGCTTAGGCTGGTGCTTCTGTAGAAGCTGCAGACAGTTCTGACTGATAAATTTAAAGAGTTGACAGTTCATCCTGTGGAAGTTCAAAAACAGCATCCTCTGTTGTGGCCAGGACTGGTGGACTTTAGCACATGAGGAAACCAAAGGGGCTTGCTGTTTAGGAAACCAGTCACCATAACAACAGGGCATAGCATTGGCTGCCACAAAGCTGCAAATGCCCGTGCACCCTTCCAAAAGGAAGGATCTGAGTTTAAGCACCTCAATAAGCAACAAGTATGTTTGAAACTAAGGCCTCGTGGAACTATGATTTTCTAGAATCACTTTCTAAGGACAGTCCGGACAGTCTTTGTAGCAGCCAGGCTCAGACTTGCTTTCTGGGCTGATCAGTGATGTGTATGCAAACAAATGAACGCAGCCACTGCCTCCCAAGCACGGCTTCCACTAATAGGGTGGACAGCAGGTACCACACATTCCATATTTGTTACCTAACTCTGATGTCTCCATCCTATAAAAGGGGAGGGGGCCAGAGAGTGGAGATGACTTGTCAAAGTTCACACAAGTTGTGATTAGGGGGCGGGTCCTGTCTTATTTTGAGCCTTCTGGCCGCTCCCTTCTGCCAGCTCCTTGGCCCATTGCTAGCTCTGCTCCTAAATGCATTCACCTTGACATTGGCAATAGCTTTGGACTCTTTCCTCCTACCCCCGATTACTCCCACTCCAATCCCTTTCACACTATTGCCTTTAAATGCATTCACCAGACATTTGCAATAGCTTTTGGACTCTTTCCTCCTACCCCTGATTACTCCCACTCTGATCCCTTTTACACCACTGCCCGGTGAATATTCCCAAAGCAAAACTGGGATCACTGCTGTGTTATTGTTCTGCTTGAAGTCGGTCATGATTTCCCATTGCCTACTAAATGTGAATGACGGTCTCTGAGCCTGCCATTCAAGGCTTCCTTTCCAGCCTCCTCTTCTACCAGCTCTCTGAAAATACTCTCCACTCAGCCTGACTGGGGCTGTCCTTTGACTGAAGCACCTTATTCCACTGCCTCTGTCCCAAACGCCTCCTGGTCCTACCCTTCCAGCTCGGCCACGTGTTCCTTTCTGGTACATGCCTTTTAGGGTACTTATTCTGTTTTGAATCTTCTCACTTACAGCTGTGACTTATCTCTTCTACCATACTATCTATTCTTAGAGCGGGTTAACAGAATCTGTGGTGGGCTCTTACTGGGGAGAGCACTATGGAACACCAACTGTTGAGAGGTGAAGGGCATGGCTGGGGCAGAGGAA
The DNA here is from genome assembly GCA_004027185.1 of Glis glis. Lineage (NCBI taxonomy): Eukaryota > Metazoa > Chordata > Mammalia > Rodentia > Gliridae > Glis > Glis glis. The sequence goes on along the minus strand of PVJS01035303.1, from coordinate 13,118 downwards.
GACGTTGAATGGCTGTTGCAATAGGGTCCTCAGTTGATCTGTTGGGGAGCTCTGGAGCTGGTGTGGCCCTTCAGTGACTGAGATGAGACAGCCAGGCCATTTTACCCTACATTGACCAGGCACTGGATGCAGGCAGCTCCCAGTAAGAAGGGACCACTTCCTTTCACAGACAGCAATTCCTAGAGAGAAATTCCTAGAGAGGCACTTAGCTGTGGGCCTGCACTTAGCTGTGGAGATGCAGCTTGTGGAGAGACCTGGTGGGGCGCCACAGCGCCCTCTACAGGCAGGGGCCATTATCATGGTATTCACCTTCTGGCTTCCCTAGTGGCTCCACATTGAGATGCACCAAGGAACCTAACACGAAGGCCCTGCCCGTGGGCTTCTGATTTTTGTATGGTAGGACCAGAAAGTCTGAGTGTTTAACAAGTTCTCCAGGTCAATGAAGGGACAAGTCTCACAGGTCTTGGGTCTACCTGAAATCCTGCAATTCTAACAGGCTCCAGAGTGATGCTGATACAGCTGGTCCACATGGACCACTCAGAGAGACCAGAGGCCCTGGATCTAGGTTGGCAAACTTTTTCTGTAAAGGCCAGATGGAAAATATCTTAGACTTTGTGGGCCACATGATTTATTTTGCAGCTGGGGGCTGATTTCATTTTTACTATTTGACTTTGCTGTTTTTAGTGGGAAAACAGCCATAGACAATACATACATGAACATGCATGTATGTATTCCAATGTCCCCTCTCATCCTAGGTGATTCTGAGGCGCTGCTAGTTTTAAGAGTCACTGTCACTAAAGCTGAAGGCAGCGTGGAAGACAGAAAAGAGCATAGGATTTGCACTTACTAGTCCCAACCCTCAAACACACCTGTAAATAGCTCAGCACATACCCAGTACTCAATGCTTATGGAATGAACAAGGAATGAAGAAATGGGGTAAGCTTATTTCTCACCTTGAAGGCAGTTTTCTTAAGTTATTAAAGTATCTCTGATGACATTATGTCATTAAGTGTGGTACTAGAGATTTTATTATGCAAATCATGCTCTTGATTTGGGAAAGACCATCATAGGTATCACCCAGGGTAAGGTAGGAAGTGCTTGAAGATTGATTTCATCTCCTTCCTAGTTCTCAAAGGAGCTCTCCCTGCCTTGGGCTCCCTTCTGTTGCTTCAGCACAGGTCACTGTTGATTCAGACTTTCTAGAACAGCTTCTATGGCCCCAGTTGCTTTCCCAGCTGACCTTGATTCAGATAACCCTCCTGCTAGGGTGTGGAATGCTGCTTCAGGAGGTGTAGGGAATAATCGTCTCCCTGATGTCTGTCTGAGTTCCACTCGCCTTTCTTGACTCCCAGTTCTATCCACAGGCTGTCAGGCCGGGGTTGAGGGTTTTTAGAAAGTTGCTGCATGTCTGGTTAGTTCTGAGTCTGGGCAGCTGATGAATGGGGTTCTGTTACGATGTTTGCTTTTCTGAATCAGGTGTTCCTTTGCAGAGGTAGGGGGGCTGCCAGCCATTATATAAGGCTTCATAAACAAACACCCAGTGAACTTCCTAGAAAAAGCATCATTTAAATAGAAGCTGTTAAAAATGCGCACAGAGGGGCCCAGAGAGAGTGTTCCCATGCTCCTTAGTCCTGTTCTTTCTTTTTTTGCACATGAATTCAAAATTCAAACACTGACTACTCTTGGGATCCTTAGATCTCATAAACATAAATGCACAAAGTTAGTGGAAAAGGTAACAAGTTATATGAGAAGGTGATTTAAACACACACACACACACACACACACACACACACACGCACATTAGAGATGATAGCTTCAATGGAGCAGTAGACACCATCTGGTTGCATCTGCTCAGCGCAATTCTGGAAACCCTTAATCATAACCACAACATTATTTTTCACAGCAGTTCAACATATGTAAAAGTTTAAAACTATACACACATATTTCAAATATTATGTACTATATAAAGATGGAGGAGAGTATAACGAACCTCTGTGTACCCATCACCTACCTTCAACAATTAACACATGACAAATCTTGTTTCATCCATACCTCCATTCCCCTTCACCGATTAGATAATTTGAGGCAAATTCTAGAACTCATGCAACTTCATCATAAACACTTCAGTATGAATCTCTCAGAGATAAGGGCTCTTTTTAAAAAGATGTCAGATTAGACCATATGAGATTGCTATTTTTGTAGCTCAATATGGTGTAATGTCAGCAAATCCATATGCTTCAACCTAATATATAACTGTAATACCATTATCACACCTGAAAATTAATGAAAACGCCTAAAAATTAATGAAAATTCTTCTTTAATATAATAAAAACTCAGTAAGTGTCCAAATTTTTCTAATGGTTTCTTACGTGTTTTTTTCTACAATCGATTTGTTTGAATCAGTATATAAAGAACATCCATACGTTGTATTTGATTGATATTTTTCTTAAATTTCTTTTAATTTACAGTTTCCCATTTCCTCCCTCCCCCTTCAATTTATTTGTTGAGGAAACTGACTTTTTTGTTTTGTATTGTACCCCTATGGTGTTGTTTTAAAATGTTCCTATATCCAGTTAGACAAGAGGAAAAAGTTCAGATCATGTTGTAGACATGGTGACTGTGGTTAATTACAATGTATTGTACACTTGAAAGTTGCTAAGAGCAGATTCTAAATGATCTCACCACAAAAAATAAGTATGTGAAGTAATACACATGTTAATCAGCTTGATTTAGACATTCTGCAATGTAGGCATATGTTAAAACATCATGTTGTATATCATAAATATATATAAATTTGTCAACTAACATTTAATGAATTGAAAAAAGTCCCTATATTCCCTGTAAACTGGTAATTAGAACTACAGGCTTGATGAGGTTGAGGTTTGAGTTTTTTGGCAAATACACTTCATGGATAGTATACTCTTCCCATTGTGACACACCAGGACCCACAGGGATCTGGTTATCACTCACTTTGAGTGATATTAAAATTGGTTTAGCTTCATCCATCCATTATAAAATTTTTCATCAGCTTTCTACCTAATGGTCTTAGCAGTTGTCAATAATCATTGCCTATATCAATTATTTCATTAAGGATCACAAAATTATGATATTCTAGCATTTCTTCAACATTAGCTGGAATTCATTTGTATTACACTTGATCTTAGCCAAAAGGCTGAGAAACAATTAGAATTCTTTTATAAAGAACAACTTTCCAATCATCAACACCAATCTCAATAACATATACAGGGAGGAGGAGGGAGTGGGGTGGGATCTGGAGGGAAACACACCAAGCGCTGTGTGCATGTATGTGTCTATCACTCTGAACCTCGTTATGATGTATAATTACAATGCACCAGTAAAAGTATATCTAAAAAACCAACTTTTTTCATTGCCCATTTGGTTCACCTATAAAGGCTAAGTGTCTAATTCTTTCCCTTTAATTATCAGTGCTTGGTTTTTTCCCTAATATCCTCCCAAGGTGACCAGTGAGTATTGTTTAAAATATTATGGTGAATTCTTGGAGTTCAGCATGTTTGATGAGTTTTAATTCATTGCATTTATTAATTTTGCACTCAAATGATCCCATCCTTGGATAGTGGGAGCCTCTCAGTTTGATTCTTGACTCCTTTTGCAGAACTCCAATAATATTTGATAATCCTTGCTTGCTTTCTGGTATGATGTTTCTTCTAGGCTTAGATTTTTCCTGGGCTAGATGTGGAATTAGTTGTTTCTCTAAGGAGCCCTAGTTCTTTTAATTCAACTATGACTTTTTTTTTCTTTTTTGCGGACCGGGGATTGAACCCAGGGGCGTTCTACCTCCGCGCTACACCCCTGGCCCTATTTTTTATACTTTATTTTGAAACCAGGTCTCATGAAGTTGCGGAAGCCTCACTAACTAGAGAGAGAGAGAGAGACAGAGACAGAGACAGAGAGCTGAGGCTGGCCGCGAACCCGGATCCTCCGGTCTCCGCCTCCCTAAGTACTGGGATTACAAGCGTGCGCCACCACGCCCGGCTATTTCATTCGATTTTCAAAAAATAAGTTCACACACATACATATACACACAATATATATATACATATTCACATATACATAATATACATATATATCATATGTATGTATGTGTTTGTATGGCCGCCTTTAAGAGAAAAGGTAGCATACAATACCCATAGCATACTATTACAGTTTGAATATAAAATGTCCCATGGAAAAGCTCAGGTCTTGGCAATGCAAAAATGTCCAGAGGCAAAATAATAGAACCAGGGCTCTAATCTCAACAGTGGATAAATCCACTGAGGGATTAATAATTTGAGTGGATTTACTGGGTGGTAATTTAGGCAAATGGGGTGTGGCTAGAGGTGAGTCACTGGGGGTGTGGCCTTGGGGACTATATCTGGTCCTAGTTGCTTCCTGTTGCTTTCAGCTTTCCAGCTGCCATGAGAGGGCTGCTGTCGCCTCCACACGCGGTATGGACATGATATCTGCCTTGGAGTCAGCCAACTATGGACTGTGCCTTTGAAACTGTAGCCCAAATAAACATTTCCTCTTCTATGTTGTTTGTGTCAGGTATTTGGGTCACAGAGACAGAAGAGTGGACTAAAACACACACTATACCTGTGTTCTATACCATGGCCTTTTCATTTAACAATATATTGTTAAATGAAAGTGAAATATATTGTTAAGTGATTCCAGAGATCACTTCAAAGTACAATATAGATGAGTTCCTCATTTTTTAAAATAACTACATAGTGCTCAATTGTGTGGATATATTCTAGCTTATTAAACCAGTCACCTACTGATGGCCACTGGGATTGTTTCCAGTCTTTTGCTATAACGAAGGGTCTTGTCCATGTGTCTTTTTATCTTTGCCATAGTATGTTTAGATAGATTTCTAAAAGGGGTACGACTATACAGGCTGAATGCAGATATAATTTTGCTTGATCTTGCCAAATTTCCCTCTATAGAGCTTTTAGCATTCTGTATGCCCATCAGCAATTGTGAGAGTGCCTGCCTGTTTCTCTATAGCCTTGCCAATAGAGTACATAGTATTGTCAAACTTAGGGATTTTTGTCACTTTCATAGGTGAGGAATTGTATAGTTCAGTTAGTTTAGTCATTGTCTTTTCATGTGATTAAGAGCAAAATGCCTTTCCCCCCTGTGTGTAATCTGTTCATATCTTTAGGCTTGTTCTTTTGACTATATTCATTAGATACAAATCTTCATCCTTTGAGGATGACTGAGATAGTTGGAAAGCAAAAAGCCCCTAAGGTTATTTGGTGAGTGTAATTTCTGGGGTTTCACTGTCAGATGGAGCATTTGGGGCTGGCCAGCTTCTTTCTCAGCACAGTCCCAAGGCTTCTCCATATGGCCTTTTTGCATGGGCTAGTGTGGGCTAGTGTGGGCATGGTGGCCTGAGGGCAGGCAGATTGTTTTCACATAACTGCTCAGTGCCAGAGTGCAAGTTCCAGCTAGCATGGGAGGAGCTGCCTTGCCTTTTATGACTGAGACTTGGAGGTCATGCAGCGTGACTCTGCCTGTGTTCTCTTGGTTACAAGCGACTCACAAGCCTGCTGAAATTCAGAGGGGAGTTAGACTCCATCCCTAGATGGAGGCATGGCGAGGTTCTGCAAAGGCATGGCAGCCATGAGACTGTGAGAGACCTGAGATTTTACTCTTCAATTAGCCTATTCCAGTTTCATGGATGCTGGGGAGACATGAAGCCCCTGGTCACAAACAAAGGACTCTACTACTATGACACAGCAAACTCCCTGAGGATTAGCCTGCTTGCACCAATTCTCCTTTCCCCCAGTCTTACAGGGGTGAGGCAGACGGGTTTAGATGGATTCCTGCATATGTGGTACAGATTTCTGTTGTTATGATTTATTGATATTCTCCTCATAAAGGTATCAATGACCCTTTGGAGAGTCACTGCTCATTTCCCTTGACCTCTCTGCAGCTTCCAGAACCATCGATCTGGCCAATCTTCTCTGCCTACCTTCTCCCACCACTGTTTCCCTTCCACCTCTGGTTGCCTATTGTCTGCCCCATCCTCCTTTCTTGGCTCCTTTTTCCTGGCTCCCCCCACCCCGCCCATGGGTATGTGACTCTTCACACTTTTTCCCCAGCCTCTTTCTTTGTTCCGCAGGCGCTCCCTCGCTCTCGCTTTCTCTCTCTTTCTCTCTCTCTCTGGGCTCATCTACTGCTGATGGTCCCCTAGTGGATGCCTCCCACCACATCTCTCCTCATTTCAGACCTGCGTTTCCAACTAATTGTAAGACATCTGACTATTATCAGCCAGGAGCCTCAAATTTAACTTGTCCCAAATCAAACTAGCTTCTTCTTCCACACACTCGCCCATCCTATTTCCAAGTGCCTGTACTGGATTAATGGCACATGTATTCATAAGGCATCTGATACATATCATCAGCTTTCTTTCCACAGCAAAGTCCATCATTAGCATAGGGGCATGCCTGTCTCAATGTGCTTCCGTTAGAGTTTAGTAGTAGGGCACTGTTGCTATTTCAGCTGATTATATGGGCAAAACATAAAATACGATGGCTCTCCTAATTGTATATGTTTTTATGTATTGGATTTTTTTTCACACCTCCCACACAACTGCCCTCACCAAGCAGCCCTCTTTCCCTACCAGATCCACACTCTTGAGCCCTGTTTCCTTTCTTCCTTTCTCTGTCTCCTTAGTCTCACAGTTTCTTTGGAAGGAACAGTTTTTACCTTCACACTTACTCATTGTGTGAGTCCAACCTGAAGGCCACCTCCTCTGTGAAGCTGCCTGAGGCTCTCCCTGTGTGGAACTAATCTCTCTTTCCCTCATCTCTCTGTTCTACTTTATTATAATCATTAATTCCAGTGCTCTATGTTTAGTACATGTGCACAGGTCTGTCCTGCCTGTGTGTGTGTGTGTGCACAGAAAGGAGAGTTTCTTGGGGATAGAAATTGTGTCTTGCTCATTGTCTCTTCTCTAGAAGAGCTTGTATGAAATAGGAGCTCCATTATGTTTTCCCAGATTGGCAAGTTAGGCACACACCTACTCTGTTATCCATCTTGCAATTGAAGAACATGATGGGCTGTAGCTCAGCTACAGAACTATGGGATTTCTGGCATGGCTCCTTGGACATTCAGCTGGGTGTCGCATGACTGCACAACTGTGCGGCTGTTGAGCTGCATGAATGTGTGGAAGCCTCATGGTCTGGCCACAGTCTTCGTGGCCCCATGGCTAAGGGACCCCATAGCATTCACAGAAAGCCTTCTCTCTGCTTTCCTGCGCAGTACTCATCACTTTCAACAACATTTTGAAGCTGGTTGTTTATTGTTGTTGTTGTTTTTTACGGTACTGGGGATTGAACCCAGAGGCCTTCTACTTCCGAGCTACACCCCCAGCCATATATTTTATTCTTTATTTTGAAACAGGGTCTCACGAAGTTGCAGAGGGCCTCACTAAGTAGCTGAGGTTGGCCGCGAACCCGCATCCTCCAGTCTCAGCCTCCCAAGTACTGGGATTACAAGTGTGCACCACCATGCCTGGCAAAGCTGGTTGTATTTTCCACGGGGGAGCCATTGGCATTCGTGGGGCTGCATCCGCACTGCTAAACATTACAGATGCCATGGCAGTGTGGCTCCCTTGTCATCAAAACAACCAAGAATGCCCCTATTCCTTTCCACACTCCACCTCTCCCCACCTGGTAAGCTGGCAATAAGCACAAGGGGAGTACGATTACAAGCACAGGGGTGTAAGGTGGGGAAAAGCTACGAAGACATCATGCTCATCAGAAGCAGCTTATAGCTTCAAGTCACAAACCCTGAAATTTTTAGGAGGTCATCAGGGCAAGAGTTTCAAGGCCTTTCCTGAAGCCCCACAGCTTGTCAACATCAGAACCAAAACCAGAACACATTTTCTTATCTATAAAATGGGGATTTGTTTTTTTATAATGATTACATGTGTATTTTACTTACTGCAGCCTGCCACTATTCTAACCATAGATCAAAACTCATGGACACTGTGGCTACCCTGTGAGGTCAGGTTACCCCCACTTTGCAAGTGAGGCCACACAGCTGGTAAGGCTCTTACCTTCTTTGTTCCAGTTTTCTTATACACACACACACACACACACACACACACACACACACACACACTCGCACACTGAGGTGCAGACAGAATGATGTAATGCATGTCAAGGACTTGGTGTTCCATCAGTGCTAGCCATCATTATGATGGTGACCATGTCCCCTGGTGCCCCTGCAATGTACCCCTTGCATCTAGCATCAGGTTCTCCATTGTTTGCCTTCCCTGAAGTGACCACAGGCTGTCAGCACCACATGAGGACATGTCCTGGGGAAAGGTCATCTTTGTTCAATGTCCTTTAATGACTCAGAATTTAAACTTCTGCCGCTTCATCCACATCCTGCTTGATTCTTAGAGCGCACTTGCTTCTGTAACCTCTTATTCTGCTGGTCCCTGCTCTTGAAATGCCGCAGGCCTGCCCTTTAGTTGTTTTGTTACAGAGTGGAGAAGAAGAGGGAAGGGTAACAGGTAAAAAGGAGGGGAGCCAAATATTCATCCTTGACAAAGAGAGCCGCAGAGAGCCCTGCTTCCTGGGACTGCCTTTTTTAGACTTTAGGAATATTTTGTTTCCAGGGACCTCCTTGTATCAGGGCTTGAAATGGAGCCATGAGGATGGGGAGGGGACCTGAGGGCAGGACGGGGCTATTGGTAAGGAGGTTCTCTCATGTCCAGCATGTTGAGGAGAGGAAGATAATGATTTACTGTTGTCCTGAAAAACTTGATTTTATTTATTTTTAATAAAAAGATGCTCAAATAAATATATTTGAATGCATCTTTGGGTTGTTGGATTTGTTCAAACCCAATGAACACATTAACCACTAATGAGGTACTTGTGCCTCTTTGAAAGCCTGGTAATAATCCTCTTAAAAGAAAATCATACCTATTTAATCTCTTTCTTTGTATGTAATGCTAAATACAGCATCTAAACTGGATTTCTAATCCACAATGCCCAAAATGACTTAATGTGGCACAAAGGACACATTAGGATGCTTTAAATCTAAATGGGCTCTGAAAATCCCCGTCTTCCAAGCTAATTCTCATGGTTGGTTCATAAGACAAAGGGGAAAGCTAATTCTAATAACAGGGTTAAAGTGAAATCCTTTTGTCTTAGTGAGTCACTCAAGACCACTATTGCCCTAAATAGTGCCATAAGTATTTATTTTGTTACCTAAGTTTTAATTTTCTTTGAGGCAGGTTTTGCTCTTGGATGATATAAAAATAGACATTATTGAAGAGCTCCAGAGACTGAGATAACCCAAATATAAATGTCCTCTCAGGGCAGTGGCCTTACTTTTTATCCTAAATGAATGAATGAGTTTTGCTACTCAACAGTTGCTTAGGGAGCACGTTCAAAGTGCTAGACCTAGTCCTAGGCTCTAGGAATAGATCTAGGATGAGCCCTGGTGGAGTTTCCAGTCTAGAGCAGTGTTGTCCCGCACAACTTTCCACAATGATGGAATGTTCCAAGTCTGCACTGGCCAGCGTGTGGCTGTGGCTGTGGGTCACTTGAGCTAGTGCAGCTGAGGAACTGGATTTTTCATATGATTTCATGTTAATTTAAATCTACATAGCCCAGTATAGCTAGTGACTGCCATAGTGGGCAATAGAAGCAGGAGAGATAGATAACAAACTGACTCACACAGTTCATTAATTGTAAATGTTACAAAAAAGAAGTGGTACCTGGGGGAAATAAAACTGGCAAAGGTAACCTAATCTAAGGGTCAGTTAAGACTTCTCTGAGATCTTGGCATTTGTGCTAAAAACTGAAAACTGCTTGAGAGTCTCTAGATGAGGGCTGGTGTGGGGAACATTTCTAGCAAAAGGGACAGCATGTACAAAGGTCTTTCCTTTCAGGAATGCTTGATGTCTGTATTTTTAGCTCTTTGGGGGTGGGGGTGATTAGATTCCGCTGAGCGGATTCTTTCAATTTCCTAACTGGAGGCTGTATGCCTGTCTACCTAGAGGCGGGCTGGTATATTAATGCTGCAAAATTTTCAGTACAGTATCCCTGACTGCAATTGTTCTGAATGATTCTCAGCCCAGAAACTTTCTCCAGAAAACAAAACTATCAGGTCTTTCAGGGTGGAGGAAGGGCAGTCATTCAGATCTGTCATGTTGGAAAGAGAATATGGGGTTCTAACTGCTTTGTAAACAGATTTTCCCCAAATCCCTTCTCTCTTCCTTCACAAGATAGCTAGTGTCTCCAATTCCTGGGTTCCTTGGGAAGACAGGAATATAAACCATGTCATATTTTAACTTTCCCCATTTCTGCTTGGATTCAGTTTTCTTGGACTGCTGAGATAAAGTGCTTTCTCTCTTTTAAACTAGTACTTTCTAGTTTCCAAAATTTTGTAGCATATCTTTTCTTATATTCTCTTTGTCTTTTGGGGTTTGTGCCTTTAGAAGTTTTCTTATATTTGTTTTAGTTGGATTTGGGATGGAACGAAACTAGTTGCATTAGCAATTATAAAATTTGCCATTTAAAAACAGGAATTCAATGAGCCTATTTTGAAAAAAAAAATCATTTATACTGTAGAAAATGGATTTGATGGTTCCTGGTGGTTTTGATTGGATGGTGGAGTGGGTGGAATTGTATCCCTAGGAAGATAACTCCCAGTACCTGTGAGTACTGGGAAATCACTTATTTGGAAATAGAGCCTTTGCAGATGTAATCAAGTTAAACAGAGGTCATAGTGGATTAAGGTGCACCCTAATCCAATGATTCATACCTTTATAAGAATGAAATTTGGATACAGAGGGGAGAAGGCCAGGTGAAGATGAGCTTCGTGGAACTGGTTCTGTCTCAGGGCCTTCAAAAGGAACCAACCTTGCAGAAACATTGATTTCAGACTTATAACTTCCAGAACAGTGAGACAATAAATTTCTGTTGTTTTAAACCACCCAGCTTTTGGTTCTTTGTTATAATAGCTCTATGAAGCTAATACAGATGAGTATTATGCATTTCAGTATTCTTAGAAATGGAAGTGCTTTGAGAACTTTTCGTGTTCCTAGAAATGAAAGGTGCTTTGAGAAGTAGAAAGCAATTTTCGCTGAAACAGGAATTTGTTCTCTATATCATTTGTTATCTGGAAGTTTCATTAAGTAAATGCCTTAATTTTTCCTCAACACTATAAAATTGCCACCGTGTACATACATCTGTACACATCTTATTTTTCTGGCTAATTTTTAAAATGCCTATCTGATGTCTTTGGAAAACCACTAAGTCAGACAGAGCCAGCTGAAATTTAGGAAAGCTAATGAGAGAGAGAGAGAGACAGACAGACAGACAGACAGAGAGAAACACATCTCCACTCATTTTGAGCCAAACACTGGAAAATCTTTCAGCAACAATGAGCCCAAAAGGACTTCCTCCTCTATCTCCTGCTGCCTCTTCCTACTAAGGTTACCAGAACCCCCTGGGATCCAATTTGAATTCCCAGATTCTTCTATGTCAGCCAGTTTCTAGTCCTTCCACAGAAGAACTCACTTCTAGAACTCCCTTCTTTTAAGGACTTCCTGTTACTTGTGATACTTAATCCTCTACCCATAGCTAAAGCTCTCGTCTGGGCTATGACCACCACCAGCTTTTTCAATTGCCCTGGGGCTGCAGCTTTTCCCAAAGAGGTAGGGAACTCTAGTTCTAAAGAACACGTTCATAAATGCTGGGTCCACAGGGACCTGTGCAGAGCCAAAAGCGACTGTGAGGAAAGAGGAGCCTGGACAGATCTCACTAGCAGACTTCCTGCCTCTCTCCTCCGTTTGCCCTTCCATCAGAGTGCCACCTGGATGAACTCAGAAGACACATGTAAGATGAGCTTCCAGCCAGAGTTCACTGATGCGGAAGAAGTGTCCCCAATCTAGATTTCACACAAGAAAAGAACAGACTCCCATATCAGTCCAAAGGCCAAGTCTCCAAAAATAAAGTTGCCAGTTAGTGAATCTACATGAATATCTAAGAACTTTCCCCAAGTTTTGGGTCTGCCTTGACTTTGCTGCAGCTGCTTGCTTGGAACTGTTAGGCCAAAATTTTTTTGATTAAAAAAATATATTCATAAATTGTTGGTATATAGCAAACAATCCATATTTGCTTAGTTTCTAGGTTTTTCCTTTTTCTTCTTTAAAAAGAACTTTTATTTTTAAATTGATTGCACACATTTATGGGGACAGTGTGATGATTTGATACATGTACAGAGTGTGTCATCAACTTAGGGTAATTAGCACTTCCATCTCCCTAGAGTCCAGCATCTTTTCATGCAAATGGCGGCCTTCCCTTTGTATTCCACTTCTGCTGTCCCACCTCTTTCTTTGGCCCTTGCTCTGTCCCTCTCTCTGCTCCAGACTCAGTCTCTGCTCTTGTCTGTTTCTGCATGGTTCTGCATTTGGTTCTGCAAACTTCTGGACTGAATTTAAAAGAATTGTTTGATAGTATTTGGGGCATTGATCATTTGGCTTTCCCCTACTTCGTTAAAAAGAACATTTGACTACCTTTTGGCAAATTGGTCTCACAATGAAATGGCTTTGGGTGAGTTTTAATTTGAAAAAATTACCCAGAGTCCAGACATCCTATCTAAGAGGACATCTCTCTAGAAAGGCAGTGGAAAGTCATTAGGGTTAGGTAGCCTGAACATGGGGATTATAATGCCAGCTTCGCCAGTGTAAGGATTAAATGACCTCAGAGATAACTTCAATGGCATTCTAAAAAAATTACAATTTCCTTAAAAATGTGCATAGTAAATTTGATAAAGCCACTACTTACAGCTCATAAGTGGTCATCAAGCAAAACACAAAGGAGAGACCAACAAACTGGAAATCCAATAATATTCTGAATAATAGCATGAATTTAATACACCAAATAATTCTGTTTTGCAGAAACTGAATTGCACATAACTGGCTTTAGGCTTTAGTGGTAGAATGATGCATTTGCTTATTTTCCATTTCACCTTTGTCCATTGGATTCTTTCGGCTCTTGAGCACAATGGACCACTGGAGTAGTCACCAGTGCTGTACTTGCATGCCTTCTTTTTTTTTTTTTTTTTTT
>PVJS01035302.1:0-21089 GCA_004027185.1 Glis glis | reverse complement strand
CAAAAAAAAAAAAAAAAAAAAAAAAAAAAAAAGATGATACAGGTTGGGAGATCCTGTTACAAGGTGAGAGCCTATCTACTTCATAAACATTCAAACAAAAACCACAAATAAGAAATACAAGAGATTTATTAACTGCCCTTTTCATGTTTCAGCTTAGTGATTCTGTGTTGTTTCTCTGCCTCTTTTACACAGGGTAGAGAATCTAAATAAGCAAAATTCTACAGGTAAAATTCCAGTCTGTTCCAGCCAACTCCATACCTAACAAAAATAAATAAGCAAAGGTTTATCTAAATGTTTCATAAAAGCTTATAACCCTAAATATGTGGATTTTATATACATACAAGGTAACCAATAAGTGATCTCTTTAATGCAATACATTATATCTGACATTTAATACCATTTAAAAAATCCTTGTCATTTAAAAAACCTGGTTTACACCTGTTTTGCTGTGACTAAATGCCATCAACTAATAATCCTATTTCTTTTCATCAGCACTGTTCTGTAAGGATTACAGGCGTGTGCCACAACACCTGGCTATTATGATCATTTCTAAACCAAAATAACTAAAAGTGCTTAAGCATTTGGCATTCCAAATTGTGCCACTCTAATTAAATTGGGTATTAATAATAATTATATATAAAGGTCATGTTTAAATAAAAATTTGTTTATATTATAAACTATTATACAAACTGGATTTGTTCTTGTCCCTAATAGTTTTATTTTATATTTTCCTTATATGTATTTATAACTGTTGTTTACTAATATTACAGACAGACAACTTCTAACATAATGCTTTATCAGCCATAAACCTATTAACCTCAATTCAAAAATATCTTTTAAAACAAAAAAGGGGGAATATGGAGTCATGCTTTCCCTAAGGATTTTCTTGTTACTCTTAAAATTTTTTTTCTTTCAAATTGATGATGATTCTCTTACAGCATCTCAGAGACATGCAATGGAAACTTATTCACTGACTCAACTTATTCCTCAGGTCTTCTAAAAAGGATCCCTTGGATGGAAAATGGAAAAGTCCCTCTTCATTAATAATTCTTGGCAGAGGATATGCTTGTGTAAAAAATAATGATGTTTAAATTCCAGGTAAAAATATCAGACCATATCAAACAAGAAACTCAAGAGATGACTGAAGAAATCAAAAGGCTAAAGTCTACCCCTCCGAGGACAACAAGGTCACCACCCAGAGGGCTAAATCACATTTGGATAGATTAGATTAATCACAAGCTAGAACTCCAGAAAGCATATTTCTAATAATGTTGGCTATCGTCAGGTTTAACATGCCAACTACTATTTACTTAAATAATACTTCATATCTACCAGAACAGCTTCTTAGCACAGGAGAAAGTTCTCAATAGGAATATAACTTTATAGGAAAATCTACATAGTTTCCTTTGTGTGTTCCATGAAACATTACAGAATGTTTTAGACCTAGAAAGACAGACTTGGCTAGTCTACATACCTAAGAAAGGGAAATTAAAGGCACAATTAAGTTTTCTTACCAGCTTCAGTTCTGATGCCTGGCAACAGGTTAATCCCACACAGTTAACTCCCAGACTTTTGGTGCCCAAAAGAGACAGTGGGATCCATCAGATAAATTGTTAAGATGGTAAGAATGTATAACTACCCATCCTCCAAAGCTGATTAACAGAGAAAGAGGTTATTGATTTGGGACCTCATAGGGGAGCTTCTAGATTATTTTAGTTGAGCTGTAGGTCTAGATTAGTGAATCAAGTTAAAATAATACATGCCCTATGGCAATACCATTTGAGATAGTGTCTTTGGCGTTATGATTTTAATGAGTTCTGTTACAGCATGGATACCAGTTGCACTTGAAAAACTCTGACGAGAGGCGCCCTGAGCCGCCTTCATGCAAGAACTGTTATCACACTTAAGAAGAAGAACAAGAAGCTTTATCTGGTGACTGATTACTGGGATGTAACTCTGGCTGAAATTCTTGCCTCCACCTCTACTGCAGCTGTGGCCCTCCACCACTCGGTTCAAAATGCCTAATATTTGCAGGACTTTCTAAAGAACTATACAAAAACTAAGAAGATGCACAAACAAGACCATTCCGTGGGAGCGGTGTACCAGTTCGACGCCTGTCAGGTGCAATGTGGCGGGAAGTGACAGGTATATTTTGGACTGGTCTAATTTAAAGGACACTAGTGCCACACTGTCATATTCAGCCAACAGCCCAACCCCTCCTGTGGTATGTGAAACAGCTTTGTCAGTTGGACTTTGGCAAATTGTAACTGGATTTTAGCAAACTTATTTGTGGAAGCTGGGTGCAGCTTTGGGGAAAGTTGCTGAAACGGGAAACAAGTTAAAAAGGAAATGTTTCTGCCTGTGTTAATTTACCTTTTGTATTAGTAGTAGTAGATATTGATATTACTATACAAACAAATGTGTTTAATGTTAGCTATAAAAATTGTACCTTTACTAATTGTATATCTGTGATGCCTAATGACACTTGAGTAATGATTCTTCAACAACCTTCTATTGTTATGATTCCTGTTAAAAATACTAAACTGCTTAAGTTTGATGCAGCAAGAACAGAGGCAGACATTCTAAGTAAGTTAAGGGCTACCTTACCCTCCTGGTCATCATTTACCTCTCTACTGGGAGGTGTCCTGGGTCTTGGAATTCTCATTCTTCTGGGATTATGTCTGTTTCCTGTTTTGGTGAAATACTTTCTCAGCACTAGATGGAAAGTTAAGGCTGAAATGCACGGGATAAAGCTTTGTACAGCCCCCTGAGCAGTGGCTGGTAGTCAATGACGTAAAATTTTCTCAAGATAAGCCAACCTAAGACAGGACATGGATAAATCATATCTATGCTCCAATGACGGGTAAGGCTTATTCTTTGGAGAAAACAACCTAAGACAGGCACAGTCATCTGCGCCTCAACTGGACAGTTGTTGGCCTTATTTTTAAAATAAATAAAAAAGGGGGAATTGTGGGGAGCCATTTCTTTGGCTTCAGGCTTAGTTGCAAATACAGCCTTGAGAGGTAGAAGTTTTGCCAAACAGGACGATTAAAACTTGCTGATAAGAGTGATATGCATTTCTATAGCTGAAGGTTATCTGAGACTTGACTCTTCTTCCATCCAGGAGGGAGAGGGACCCCCCCCAGGGGCACAGGACCCCCAGGTGCAGGTGGAGGAGGGAGGTAGTCTGGGAACATCCTGTTTGCTGAAAGAAATGTTAACATTGTATGGTAAAAATGACTTTGTATCTATCTCTGGTGCTCTAAAAGGATATATAAAGACTGGGCTGAATAAAGAATTTTTCTTTTTTTTTTTTTTTTGGCGGTACCGGGGATTGAACCCAGGGCGTTCTACCTCCGCGCTACACCACGGGCCCTATTTTTTATGCTTTATTTTGAAACCGGGTCTCACGAAGTTGCGGAGGGCCTCACTAGGTAGAGAGAGAGAGACAGGGGGAGAGAGAGAGAGAGAGAGCTGAGGCTGGCCGCGAACCCCGATCCTCCAGTCTCCGCCTCCCAAAGTACTGGGATTACAAGCGTGCACCACCACTTTATCCTCACTCCCCATTTCAGGAACCGTTCGAACCTTTCAACTCTGCCGGCGGGTTCCGGCATCTAATCATATATTTGTGTATATATTTATATATCTTACAAACCAGAATATACTTAAACTAAAATAAAAGAACATACTTTTTCTAAATCTAAAAAAAAAAAAGAACAGCACCTGGCTCATAAAAAGTGTTCAATAACTGTCCACTCTTAACTAGCTATAAAAATATAAATTTCCCCCAAAGAACTATAGATATCGATGGCATGTTTTAACTCTTCTTTTTCATTTCAACTCTCTTAAAAAGATGTGTCTATTTTGTCTTTCTTATTTTCACTGCATACGAAATTTATAATAAGAGAGGAGGTCTTAGAAACTATGGACCTTTCCACAAGTCTAAGTGAGAATCCTGATATCCAAATAAGGAAAGAATCTCTTCAATAAAGTGGAATGCTTATAATATCCAAGTATTATAAATCTTACAGGGTTGTTATTTTTTTTTAGCTTGTTCTTTTTGTCTTGCTTTGCTTTTCAAAAAAAAAAGTCAGGAAACCCACCTTAGACTGTGAATAATAGCCATACTACAATGGCCACGGGTGGTGTTCACGCCACCTGTTGGTGGGGCAAAAGCGACGACATGCTTTTATGCGGGTACGTGGTTTTGTAATCCATGAAAATAAGTTGAAAGGTCATCAGGAGGGTAGGAACTAAAATACATAAAATAAAGAGTTGAAAAACACAGGTTCCTCTTGAAACATAAAATACCTTTATATCACAGGGCCCAGAGGAGTGCTTGGCAAAGAAACAGATGTGCAATGAATGGCCCTGGCTGAGCGAGCAAAGGCCGAGAACCTGGGCAAACACTTCATGTACATTTTCTCTAATACTTAAACCAAACCCAAAAAGGGTGGTGCTATTATTATCTGCACTCAGTTGATAAGGAAACTGACTCACACTGTTAAATAACCTGTCCGAGTGGCAGAGCCGGGGCCGGAAGCCCCAGCCATCCCGCTCTAAAGCCTTCGTACTCCACCAGGCCATGCAGCGGGGTGAGCTGACTACGGGAGAAAGACCAAGGTCACATAGCAGAACTGGTACCTGCCCACGCCATTGAAGGCCCGGGATCCCCACCCTTGAGCACCCCTGCGCACCCTTGTGCAGCAGAGCCACAGGCCAGCGCCTCTGAAGAAGAGCCCAAGTCCAGGGGTTGACCTGAGATGAGCTCTGGAAACAGCCAGGAGGAGCAGGAGTCCAGCCTAGAGCACTGAATGCAGGGCCAGGGGGGCAGAACCCACTTTCATTCCCATAGGATTGCTTTCTTTACAGATTAATGGCTCCTTCGTTATCCTGATTAGAAAAAATCTAAATTCTCTTTAAAAATTTCCAGGCAATTCAGAAAGGTATTCCTTGATGTAAAAGTTTCTTCTAACCCCACCACATGGAGTTAATATTGTGCTGTATATCTTTTCTGGGGTTTTTGTTGTTGTTTTGGGGATTTGGGGAGAGGTTGTTTGTTTGCTTCTTGTTGTTGTTTCCAGTGTTTTTTCAGTGTGTGATTTATGATTCATTTAATGCACAAAGCAGGATCTCCTTCTTTTCTTTTTTCTCTCTTTTTATTGGTACTGGGGATTAAATCCAGGGGCATTCTACTTCTGAGCTACACCCCTAGGCCTTTTTCTCAGTGTATTTATTTACCCATTTATTTTGATTTTGAAACAGGGTCTCGCTAAGTCGCTGAGGCTGGCCTCGAACCTGCTACCTCTTGTCTCAGCCTCCCAAGTACTGGGATTACAGGCCTTCTGAAACCCCAAGGATGTGCCCACAGACCAGCCTTCCTTTGTCCTAGCAGCCCAGCAAAAGCCCAAATCTGCTCCCTGGGGCTTGCAGCCTCGGTGTGTATCTGTAAAATGAGGATAAGGTCAACGCCATCTATCACCCCTGTCTCAGTACAAATTAGGTATTTGTCAAAATAAAATTGCCTGTATCCTTTGGGCTGTGGGGGTTATTCTCTACTTCAAAATTAAAGTGCCCAATTCTTTCTACTGTCCGCCCTGCTAACATTTGCAAAGAAATTATACAAAGTGAAAACAATATTTGTACTTATTTTTTTAAGTTCCCTTTTAAATTCTCACCTGAAAACACACAAGCCCGTGACTTATTAAAGACACACTGACCGAGGGCTGATGTGGTATTCTGGCAGCTAGAAATCCATGCAGGGCTTGACTGCAGACGCAGGGCTTTCTACCAGATCTAGTACATAGTGAATCGGGCTTCGGATAAATAAAATAAAGAATTATGAATTTTTAAAAGCCTTGTTGAAGTAAACATGCTTATTGTGTTCCTCTGGCCATCCTCATTAATGACAGTGTTTTTGTTGAACCTCAACAGGTGGTGCTTATAAATGTCCGGTCACACCCAGGGGAGGCTGGGTAAACTCCTGCCTAGGACCAGACCGGCCTTGGCAAGAGGGCTGCTCTGCAGGAAGCGTGTCCACCCCGGCTAACGAGAGGAGGGCACCCTGTCGCACAGCTACGGATTCCCAGAGGTGGAGCATTCACGACCCCGAGTTCCGGATGCCACAAACCACTGCTAACTGGCTTGGAACCTGAAGTTGGCATAGAATGGGAATAGTAATGACCCTCACTTCAGTGTGGTGGCAAGCATCAGAGAAACCAGTTCTTAAAGAACGTAGGAGTGGCAGGGGTGGTACCCAGGGTGGTCACAGTGGGCCAATGTCAGGTGCACTAATTTCCCTCACCTTGGTTTCATTGCATGCCACATGTCCCCAGCACGTCAGGGGACACGAAGAAAAGGTCCCTGGCAATTGCTGGTCATTGCAAACATTGGGCGAGGTTCTGTATTTACACTGTGCTATTTAATCTGTATAACAGCTTGGCAAGGTGGGTATGCTTAGCCCCAGTTTTCAAATAAGAAAACCAGGACTCAGATAAATGCTTTTTGTTCAACGTCACAACACCTAGAATGTCCTCTCTCTAGAGAAAAAGGAAAAGGGTTCTGTCTTAGTTCGGCCTGCTATAACAGATTATCATAGACTGGATTGCTATAAACAGCATAAGTTTATTTCTCACAGTTTGGGAGGCTGGGGAGTCTGGGATCAAGGCTCAGGCAGAGCCGGTGTGTGGCGAGGGCTTGCTTCCCGGTTCATAGATGGCCATCTTCTCGCTGTGTCCGCACATGGCAGAAGGGATGAGAGACTGTCTAGGGTCTCTTTAACAAGGGCACTAATGTACTTCTGAGGGCTCCACCCCATCATCTAGCCACCTCCCAAAGGCCCCACTTCCAAATAGCATCACACTGGGAATTAACTTTCAACATATGAGCCGGGCGTGGTGGTGCACACCTGTAATCCCAGTAATTGAGAGGCTGAGACAGGAGGATCTCAGGTTCGAGGCCAGCTTCAGCAATTTAGTGAGACCCTTAGCAACTTAGTGAGATCCTGTTTCAAAATAAAAAATAAAATAAGGCTGGGGGCCTATCCCAAAGGTAGAATGCCCCTGGGTTCCATCCCTGGTACTAAAAAAAAAAAAAAAAGGTCTCAACATATGAACGGGGGTCATAAATATTCAGTCTTTCAGTCTATAGAAGGCATACATGTATTGTTAGCTGACTTATGAGCTCTCTACTTAACCTAACACACGCAAACCAAATAAATTCAACCTAAATATTTATGATACCCAGTGTTGGTGAAGATGTACAGAAAATCCCTCTCATAGATTAATAATAGATAACAAAAACATGTAATGTGAAGCCCATACCTGTAATTCCAGTACAGGATAGCTAAGACACGAGAATCAAAGGTTAGAGGACAGCCATAGCAACTTAGTGAGACTCTCAGCAACCTAGTGAGACCCTATTTCAAAACACCAAAAAAATTTTTAAAAAGGCCAGGGGTGTAGCTCAGAGGCAGAATGTTCCTGGGTTCATTCCCAGTACCACAAAACACAACAAAAACATAGAATGTGTGTACATTTTAACCCAAGTGCTTTAATAGAACTCACCCTACCTGCCTATTGGGACAAATATGTCAAGGTAAAAAAAAAGTACCATAATATTCCCTACAACTTTGTTTATAATACTGGACGATGATACCAACATGAAGGTTTTTCAGTATGGAGCTAAACAAATTGTGCTATACAAATAATGAGAAATGGCACCACCTTTAAAGCAAAGAGGTGAGCAGACAGGAAAACGTCTCCAGGATGTACCTCCAAGATGTGTAATTATAACCTTGGATCCAAGATGTAATTGTAATCTCGGATCAAGGAACAGGAAACTCCTTGTGGACAGAGGCAACCAAGGTGGCTTCTGGGAGAAAAGAGTTTTAATTTGCATGTCAAAGGAAAAAGGGAATTATTTGGGCCAGCCTGAGAAGAGGAAGGCCCTCCAGTGTAGAGCGGCCATCTACCCGGGAATGACAATGTGTGGTAACACCACCCCCTTGTGACTCCAAACCCCTGGGACTGTAGGGGGGCCGAGGCCAGGCCTCCCAGAGCTTCCACACAGAAGTCCCCAGAATGGCAGAGAAGAGGGAACATTCCTCATGAAAACACAAGCGGCCTACGGGAGGGAGAGGTTCCTTCTCAAGTCTCAAGTTCCCCAGCTCTGACTTTGGCAAATGGATGCTGTGTTGTTTCTTCATCGAGACTGACAAATTAGGAACGCTGGACTGTATCAGAGAGCTGGCGCAGCGCATCAAGCTCAGTGTCCAGATAACTCCTTCCTTCCTTCCTTACTTCCTTCCTTCCTCCCTCCCTCCCTCCCTCCCTTCCTTCCTTCCTTCCCTCCCTCCCTCCCTCCTTCCTTTCTTCTACAGTTGTCCATGACCTGGGCTCACGTAATTATGTGGACGTAAATTGTGGCGAGTAGAAACGAAGAACGAAAGCACTCTTTTAGCCGTAGTTGAACTTCCTCGCCAAAGCACATGATTTGTATCTATTTTCACTTATTTACAGATTGTTTTTATGAGGTGGCTAATTTCTCAAGGAATGAGCTGAGTGACGGGCCTTTCTGTATTCCTCAGGAGGGGCCGCGGCTTTTACCTGATTTATGTTGCAATTGTATGTAAAATAACATTTGAAAAGTAAATTTGTGCCTCCAAAGAAGAAGATTTGAAACCACAGCTTGAGAGGCCGGCTAGTTAAGCCTGGATGAGAGTTCTTCCCCCCAAGTGGGGGGCCTCCATGGGCGTGACCAGCGGGCATCTGGGTCACTTCTGGCTCCAAATGTAACTTCCTCCCAGCTGTGACTGAACCACAGTCCACACTTGCAGCTAATGAGGAACCGTATCATGTTTATTAGTAAAGATTAGCACTGAAATGCATAAGGAGAAGGCTCTAGAAAAACAAGGGACTCCGGAGTCAGGCAGGCCTGGGCAGGACGGGCAACGTGACCTTAGGCCAGTTCCCTCAGCATTCACTGGAGCTCTCTCAACTGCAGGACACAGAAAACAATACCTGATTCACAGGTCTGTTGTAAGCAGGGGCCACAATAGATGTACAGTGCCCGGCACAAAGGAGGTGTTATTGTGTTAAAGTGGTAGTTATTAATAGACAAATCATTTCACTCTGAGACCAGTGTTCTTGCATAACAGGAAGACAATGGTTTCTATGAGAGAATAGATATGAAAAGGTTTTCTGAGCTTTAAAATTCTCTAAGCCAGGCATGGTGGTGCAAGTTTGTAATCTCAGTTCGTGGGAGGCTGAGACAGGAGGATTGCAGGTTCCAGGACAGCGTCAGCAAATAGTGAGACTCTCATCAACCTAGTGAGACCCTGTTTCAAAATAAAAATAAAATAGGGCTTGGGGTGTAGCTCGGAGGTAGAATGCCTTGGGTTCAATCCCAGTGCCACAAAAAAATAAAAAATAAAATTCTCTAAAGAGTTAAGATTATTATCAATATACAAAGGTGCAGCACATTGATGGATTATGAAGTGTATGACTGCTTTCTCTGAAAGTGCAGTGGGCCAGGGCTGCAGGGGGCAGGTTTTGGTGTTAAAGATGGTGCTGGGAATGGGTCACAGACTTGCAGGGGAGTGAGCCTCTGTGGGAAGCGCGCTCCAGACAGGAAGGCTGGAGCCAGGGCCCGGAATGCCAGGGGGAAGGATGGCTCAGCGGCCAGTATGGCCGGAGTCAACGGAGCAAAAGGAAGAGCCATGGCTGAAAGCTCAAAGAGGAAGCGAGATGGGATTGCGCACAGCCCCACTGGGTGTCTTAAGGACTTTGGCCTTTACTTTTGGTGGAAACTATGACATGGTTTTGAGCAGAATGGCAGGATCTGACTTGTATTTTAGAAGAATTACTCTGAGCCGGGCGTGATGGCGCATGCCTGTAAGTACTTGGGAGGCTGAAACAGGAGGATCCCAAGTTCAAGACCAGCCCCAGCAACTTAGTGAGACCCTATTTCAAAAAACAAAAAAGAATTACTCTGATTATGAAATGCACAAGGCCAGGGTAGAAGCAGGGAGACCCTGTTGTGGGGATCCAGGTGGCAGATAAGGGTGCAAACACCTGATTAGAAAGAGCTTATGAGAAAAGGGCACAGCTAGGAGATGACACAACTCTTAACCACAAAGCTGAAAATGCAAACTTCAGTGCAGGCGCGCGTGGGCTTGCAGAGTGAGGGGCCCTGCGCCCAGCTTGGTGACACAGATGCACACCCACCTCTGCCCCGGCCAAGGCTGGTGGCTTGGACTACTGAATGGATGGTGGGACATTCACTCAATAGGGCCCAGGAGGAGGTGAAGGTTTCCACGCAGGAGAAAAAGAGAGCCCGTGTTTCATTGCGAGAACATCGAGACTCAGGAGTCAGTGACCATGTCCCAGAGCTCCCTGCTCCTAGCAGCACTCCACAGAGTCACCTGGGTGGCCTTTCCAAAAGGCGTATCTGATTAGATAACTTCCCTGCTCAAACGCCTCAGTGCTTGCTACATCCCACGGGGTAGAGAGCCCCCCTGAATTATCCCTGACCCATCCTTCCAGGTCCCTCTCCCTCCCCGGAACACTGTGCCCTCTAACAGGCAGCTCCTCTGCCTACAGTACCCGTCTCTCACTGCCAGACTCCTCCACACCCATCACAGCCCACATCTAGAAATTTCTGTGAACCCATCCCCCTCCCTGGACCTGATCCAAGGCAGAGCTAACCGCTTCCTCCTGTGCAGACTCAAAGCCCTCTGTTCACAGCGCCATTAAACCCGCACACAGAAATACAATTACGAACCCAGAAGCCCTGAGAGAGAGGGGAACAGCAATGGGCTTCAGGACTAGAGGAAGCTGGTTCGAATGCAAGCACTTGTTACCATGTAGAAGTTTAAGCACGCTACTTCTCTGCACTCCATTTCTTGTAAAGATAATAAAGCCCATTTTATAGCATTGGTGTTAAGAATAAGTGGAATCATTTAAATTAAGTCACCTGGTATAGGACCTGGCCCACAATCGTCTCCAACAAGTCCCTTCCAGACTTCCAGCTGCTCTGGAGCAGAAAATGTTATGTGTATAATATATGTGTCCCATCATAAACTGACCCTAGCACAGGACATGTGCTGGGCAGGTGTTAGGCGGAATGAATGGACCTTCTGGGAAATATTTATTTATGCATTTTACGAGTGCCTCGGTTCAGAGGTTAGGACGGCGACTTTTAAGCGGACCGTGGCTTGCACATCCCTTGGGGCTGTCCTCCAGCCCCTCACTCCCCTCTGCGGCGCAGACCAGCCCTGTGGTTGATCTCTGAGCACTCGGCCCTCTCCGTGAATGTTTATCTAATGCTCTGGAACTTCTGTCACATGGTGCCACCTCCCATCCCCTTCTCAGCTGCTCTCCCACTCTTGGGCCCTTGTTTGTTCCGTCTGCCTCTACCATTTCCCACCACACACCAGATGGCTCCTCCTGGCCTGCCTTCGAGCTTGGGACTCTGCAGCCTTCTCCACACCTCTCCAGGGCAGCCCAGGCCCCTGGGCCTGCGAGCCATCCCTGCGACGAGCAGTACTGTCTACAGCTTACTGCAAACCCAGACACCTAAGGACACACTGTCACCCAGAACCTTCCGGACGCTCCACTTCACCGCTGTTTTTGCCAATTAACTACAAGCCTAGAGTGCTTTGAGCAGGTGGGACTCTTCCAAACACAAAGCCATCATGTGTTTAATCCTAGAATATTGAGAGGCTTGTGGGGCGGACAGAGAAAAAGGCACGCTTGCCCTTTTTATTTTCCAACCTCATCCAGTATCAGAAGTCAAGTGGGTCAAGCATGGACTCAGAAGTCACAAGGAACCATGTGCATGTCCCAGCTCTGCACCTTCTTCATGACATCTCCCCTGGGCTTATGTTCTCAGAAGCTGCCCTGTGCCGTGATGCACGCCTGTGATCCCAGTCCTTGGGAGGCTGAGACAGGAGGATCACAGGTTCGAGCCCAGCCTCAGCAACTTAGCAAGCCCCTGTTTCAAAAATAAAAAGTAAAAAGGGCTGGGGGAGGGGGTGTATCTCAAAGGTAAAATGTCCCTGGGTTCAATCCCCAGTACCACCAAAAATATAAAAGAAAAGAAAAGAAAAGAAAAAAAAAGACTCAGTTTCTGCATTTGTAAAACTGAGATAACCACTAACCACACCTGTCACACGGTCTGCTAGTCATTCTATCAGCGCATAACAAATCAGCCCCAAACATAGTGACTTACAAACAGCTCTGGTGGTTTTTGTGGGTCAGGAATTGGAGAGCAGCCAAGCTGGGCTACTCTGATTTGGGGCCCTCAGGAGACTGGAGTCAGTCGGTGGCCAGAGCTGGGTCAAGTTCAAGGACTCTTCACTTAAGTGCCTGGACCAGGAAGACAAATGGCTGGAGCCGGGCTGGAGCCTCTGGGGCCCTGGGCGTCCCCCTCCATCCCGTGGAGGGAGCTGTTCCTCCTGTGCAGACCCTGCAGGGCCTCTGGACTTCCCAAGTGGTGGCCCAGGGTTCTGAAGGCGGCTGCGGAGAGAGAGGACTGGCGAGAGTTCAGGCCTCCTCCAGCCTGCTCTGCTCAGCCCCGCGGCCTCTGCTGCCTTCCACTCTTAGCAACACCTTGGTACCACCTGGCGATCTTCTAGGGGCGAGGAATTAGACTCCTCCCTCTTGTGAAAGAGCACCAGGTGTTTGTAGACTTGCTTTCAAAGCCCCACCGTGTGTCACATGCCTGGCCCCAATGTGTGGTGGGAATGATTTTTTTTTTTTTTTTTTTGCGGTACCGGGGATTGAACCCAGGGGCATTCTACCTCCAAGCTACACCCCCAGCCCTATTTTTTATTCTTTATTTTGCAACAGGGTCTCACTAAGTTGCGGAGGGCCTCACTAAGTAGCCGAGGCTGGCCACGAACCCGGATCCTCCAGTCTCAGCCTCCCTAGTACTGGGATTACAAGCGTGCGCCACCACACCCGGCTTGATTCTTTTTAAAAATATGTATCAGATGACTTCAAATATAACGCAGGAAAACATCTCTGCCCGCTACCATTCCCACCTCCACGCCCCACAAACACAACAGCCTTGCAATGAAGTGAAAGCGTTTATCAATTTAGGCAAGAGATAAACAGAATGGAAGGGAGAGGAAAAAATAACAGCAGGCATGTATTGACCACTCGCGACATGCCGGGCCCAGCTTTACGTCCATTATCTGTTTCAATCCTTAGAATAACCGTGCGAGGCTCTATCTTTAACCTCTTTTATGGAGAACTTTATGGTCTACAAGTACTAAGTGACTTGTGCAGGATTCGAGAGCTAATGAAGACACATAGAGTAGCGGAACCCAGAGGAACCGGCCCCAGGGACTCTGAGCCCATGCCGCGCACCCTCCTCAGACCACCTCCGTCACTATGGGCAGATGAGACACCTTTGACTTACTATTTCTCTCCCATGGTCAGTCTAATTTGAGAGGCAGGTATCTGAGGGAGTGGGTGGAAGGGAACCTAAGAATTCAAGGGCTCTTGGACCCAGAAAGAGCAACTCCGGGTTGTGGCCGGTGGAGGGAGGGCAGAGGACGTGGGGAACCCATCCTGACAACCAGGGGTGCCAGCCCCCCCAGCCACTTATTCTCAGCTGTCTCAGGCTTGTACAGCTCAGTTCTGCCTCCCACCAGGGAATAATAATCCAGGGCCTTCCCCACAGTGGCTCCTTCCAGAAGTGAAAATGATCTCCCTTTGAGCTGACAGGTGTCCTGAAAACGCGCTGCGTAATTGACCAGGCAGAGATCAGCAAGCAGGGATGGAGGAGAATTTTGCCCTCAGACTCAATCCCGCTGGCCCAGCCAGGGCTGAGGGAGGGGCTAAGGAGATGGGGCACAGCTCTCTCCAGGGCCCACAGGGCACTTCCCCCACCAGACCCAGGGCCCAGGCCACAGAGATTCTAGAACAAGGAACTGAGCTGTGGCCTCCGTTTGGCTCCTCAGAACGAGTGTTGCTTGCAGCGGGCCAGGCTCCATCCACACCAGCCTCCTCTGCGTCTTCCTCCTGGGAGTCATCCGATACCTGGTCCCATGATTCTAGCCCCATCTTCATTTGCTCCTCTCCATTCCCATTGTCTTGAATCTTTTATCTATTTATTTATATTTTTCATTTTTTGGTGGTCCTGGGGATGGAACCCAGAGGCACTCTACCTCTGAGCTACACCCCTCCCCAGCCCTATTTTATTTTGAAATAGGGTTTCACTAAGTTGTGGAAGGCCTCACTAAGTTGCTGAGGCTGGCCTCAAACCTGCAATCCTCCTGTCTCAGCCTCCCAAGTACTGGGATTAAAAGTGTGTGCCACCATACCCAGCTGTCTGAAATCTTTTTAGACGCTAGTTGTCCTCAACTAGTTCTTTCCTCTACCTTGATGCACTGTGGCTTTCAAGTATTCTTAGTTTAATCTCTTGAAAGCCAGTCATTCAAGAAATATTTATGAAGCACATATTATACGCCAGCCATAGTTCTAGTACTAGGGATTTGGTGAAGCATGTGACAGAAGAAATCCCTGGCTTCTCTGAGTTTATATTCTAGACAGTTTTTTATTAGTTTTTTGTTTTTATAAAAGGAGACTTACAGATGAGTGGATAACAAAATATGTGGTATATCCACACAATGGAATTTTACTCTGCACTCTGCTGTAAAGAAGAAC
This sequence comes from Glis glis, assembly GCA_004027185.1. Classification (NCBI taxonomy): domain Eukaryota; kingdom Metazoa; phylum Chordata; class Mammalia; order Rodentia; family Gliridae; genus Glis; species Glis glis. The sequence continues at coordinate 6,414 of PVJS01035302.1, read as the reverse complement.
AAAATTATGTCATTTGCAGGAAAATGGATGGAACTAGAGAATATTATGCTGAGATCAGCCAGTCCCAGAAAGTCAAGGGTTGTGTGTTTTCTCTCATATATAGAAGCTAGAGAGAAAATAGGAAATAAAAGAGACTTTACATAAATAAAGAGAGAGACCAGTAGAATAGTGGAAGGGGATTGGAGGAGGAAGGTGGGAAGGGTACAAAAAAAGAAGAACTGATGAAGGAAACAGTTCAAATAATGCTCTGTCCCTGTGTGAAGGTATCTACCCATCTCACTCGTATGTGCAGAGAGCAGGGATTGGGGTGGGACCCAGGGAGAAACACACCAAGTGCTGGGTGTGCATGCTTGTATCACTTGGATCCTCACTATGATGTATCACTACAATGCACCAGTAAAAGGATATTTTTAAAAAGGAGATTTACACTTCACCAAAAAATACTCTCGGTGGGTGGGAGTCACGCAAGAGGAACTCACCCAAAATAATGTCTATGAATTTCTCTTTCACATCTCATTGAAACTACAGCCTGCCGAGGTCCACATAGCACAGTAGAAATGAAGTGACATTTTGGGTGCTGCGCAATGGAGAGCCAGTCACCTGGGCTCTCAGCACGATGACACAACCCTTGTGGGAGTTACCCGTGCAGCCTGGGAGTTCACCTGTACAGGAGCCTTACCTGTGGCAGGTGTGTTTGGCTTCCATTGCCCCAGCCTGCCTGGAGTTTCCAACCGGAGGAGTCGGAGGTGGGGAAAGTTGGTGCTTCCCCATGCCGTGCGGGCTCCGACCTCTCTCATGCTGGCGACAGCAACGCCTAGCAAGTTCCATCCACAGACTGCGTCTGGAAACAGGTGCTTGGCCTGTGGGCACCATGCGGCACAAGTCTTGCCAGGGGCTGGTGGGGCATCACTTTCAATTGAAATTTTGCAGGGCAAGAGGAGTTAAATAATTTAACTAGTAAGTAGGTAAAAGATGAATTTTACATTAGGAGCAAGATATTTTAGGAGCTGGAATAAAAATTTCACATGAATTTTAAAGTTAAAAACATGAAGTCAAATTCAGCTGTTTGGCTGGTATCTTTAGATTCCCTCCCCCCATCTTAGGGGACTTCCTTCCTTCTCCTCCTCCCACCCTGAAGATGGGCTGCAAGGCTCTGGTGAGGGGCGAACCCTCTGAGGATGCCCTTGCCTCTGGGCACTTTCCCCAGCTCCCCTCCAGGTGGAGGAGAGGTGCGGGAGCCAAAGCGCAGCTTCCTCCAGTCCCCAGCATGTTTTCGTGCCGGCGGAGCAGCAGGGACAAAGGATTCCCGCTCACAATAACAGCTTCTAAAATACAGAAGGTCCAAGGTTGCTCAAAAGAGGCGCCGAGGACCTGGTCTTCCCATTTTCTCTCTCTGCCCTTCTCAGCTTGTTGACATCTGATCTCACGGTACCAAGTCAGCGCTACAGATTCTTGAGCATCTTAGACTCACACGATGGCCCAAGGAGGCAGGAAAAGAGGGCGTGCTCCTGCCTTGAGCCCCTTTTAAAGAGCAAGAGAGTCTTTCCCAGTAGGTTCCCCAGCCTAGCAAATTTCCCCTCAGATCTCACCGGACAGAAAGACAGCACAATATGACAGGCCAAAAGAATGGCATTTCTATAATTGGAGTATCTAATCCGGGTTCGTCCACCTCCTAGAGCTCAGGAGGGACCTGTCCTTCCCCGAAGAGTGTGTCCAAGACCCAAACTAAATCAGAGTTCTGAGCTATCAGCAGCCCGCAGCCACAGAGAGTGTCCCTCAGCACCTCCGTCCCTACCCACCCTCACAGACAGCCCCCATGCAGCCGGTAGGAGCGTGCAGAGATCAGTTGGGGGAAGAAAACATCAAGTGGTTTTCCATTTCTGAGACCAAATGGCCTCGTTACATTTTTGTTTTATGCAACCCTTCATCAGGCAAATCCATCAGGCTGCCTTCCAACTTGGCAAAGTTTTGTCACCTTGGGAGAAAGCAGCACACCAAGGTCACCCAAAGCCTGACCTCTGAGCCCATTACGGACGTGTCTGTCTCCCTGCCGGGTGGATGTGACACACAGGGTCACTGGGAGGTGCAATCAGAGGCACAGGATGTGGAAGCTGGCTCCTGTCAGCCATCCACTCTCCACTCAGATAAGCCAATGGGAAAGCAGTTGGGGAGGGCTTGCCGAAGCTCAGACAGCAGGGAGGCAGAGGCGAGAGGAACCCAGGTGTGTTGTACACCTGCTTTCACAAGGCCTCTGAGCTCCAGCCCCAGCCCAGTTGGTCAGAGAGCCTTCTTGAAATTCTGTGCGCACCTGCAAATAACCACAGTCCCACAGCACAGACCAAAAACCAGAATGACAAGAGGGTCTTATTTTATTGGGCAAAATGGTGCCCCACCCACAGGAGCTAGTACTATAGTTTGGATCTTCATATATATATATATATATATATATATATATATATATATGTACATATATACAAATGTGCTTTTATATAGATGTATATATATACATATATATATACATATTTACAAATGTACTTTTATATATATATGTATATATATACATATATATGTGTGTGTGTGTATATATATATATATATATATATATATACTTTTATTGGTGCATTATAGTCTCACATTGTAATGTAGTAAGTAGAATATAGTTTGGATCTTGAATTATCCCCCAAAGGCCCATGTGGTAAAGGATGAGTCCCCAGGGTGGCACTATTTATCAGGAGGTGGTAGAACCTTTGAGAGGTAGGGCCTCATGGGAGGTCCTTAGGTTATTGGGGGCATCTCCAAAGGAGACTGTGGGACCTCAGCCCCTTCTCTCTCACTTCCTCTTTGCTCCCTGACTTGTGATGTGAGCAGTTTTGTACCACCACACACTCTTGCCATGAGGTACTGCCTCGCCACAGGACCAAAGACAGGAAGCCAATCCATCAGTGAGACAAAAATGAACCTTTCCTCTTTATAAGCTGAACGTGTCATGTATGTTGTTACAGTGATGGAAAGCTGACTAACACTCCACAGTGTATGCATGGGTTTACTGGCAATGATAAGAGCGGGGGCTGAGCAAAGACAAGCCATGCTGGTTGGCTGTTCTATTCAAGTCTGGAATCATCCTGAAGGAAGGACTGACGCCAGATAAGTTAAACCAAAGCATTTTGCTCACCTGTTTGCTTGGCCAAAGGCTAATGATTCCTAAGTTATCCCCCCAGTCCTTGTCCCTTGACCATCTTGAGCTCTGGGTGTGATATGTCAAGCTGGAAGTCACACACATCTTGACTGATTGCTCTAGTGTGCTTCTTCTACCTTCCCTACTTGGATAGATTTTAAAGTCCTTGAGGACAGGGACTACTTTAATGTCTTCGCAGCCATCACCCCACCTGGGTTGGGCATGGAGTAAATGCTCAATCTATACATACTTGTTTTGACATACTGTCACTCTGTCAGTATCACCAGAGGGGATCTGATGGGAAATTGAGTCAGATCTGAAGGTTTAATGATTACCTCAATCAGAACTTTCTTCTAAAACATTGGTTCTTCAAGTTCTCCTTTGAGGGCCATTTGAGTATATTAAAAGTGTCAACCCTGACGTTGTAAGCCCTGTGCTTGACTTGTCATAATTTACAGCCAGGCATGGCTCTTACAAAAACCCGGAGATGATATAGGAAACAATACCCCTCCCCCACTGCTTCCCACTCAAACATTCTTCCCTCTAGAAGTGACACCATGTCATTTCTAGGAAGAGAAGAGCAGGCTGTCATTTCATGTTACCTTCCTGTGACTTTCCACTGCACTTGGAATAAAATCCAAAATCCTTTCCCTGACCCCTGCTTACCTGGTCTTCAGTCCCATGTCCTGTATACCCTCCTTCTCAATTGCCCAGCCACATGAAATGACTAAGTCTTTGAACACACAAGTCTCTTCTTACCACAGTGTCTCGAAGTGAAATGTTCCCCCTGCCTGGGAAGATTTTCCACAACTGATTCCTTCATCCCTATGTCTTTAAATGTGTTCTCCTAGCCAGGTGCAATGGCACACACCTATAACCCAGTACTTGGGAGGCTAAGGCAGGAGGATCGCAGGTTCAAAGCTAGCCTGGGCATCTTTCTCCTTCCTTAATCATCAAAATATAACAGGTTTGTCACCCTGCCTTTGTTTCTCCCATATTAGCCAGTAGATATCCTTTGCAGCACTTGTTTGAATTTGTACTTGGATTTTTGGCCGCCTCCTCTGTCTCCCTCAATAGACTATGAGTTACTAGAGCAGAGACCGTGTTCATCTCAGTTGTTACTTTGGCTCCAGTGCCTAATACAGAGCATAGCACCAAGCAGGGCCTCAGGAAACATTTGTGGAATGAATGAACGAATGCTCTAAGACAGGGTCATCCTTCGCTCTCTGACTCTCTTTCCTATTCGCCCATCTCAGGTCCTTTCTTGGAGACTGAGGAACATCTTCTACTCTGAGGATTCATCTGTGGACATAGATAAATTACTTTAGGATGGAAGAGTTAATTGGTTCCTACCAGCAAAATGAGGTATGAAATGTACCAAGAACGAAGAAAAATGTGCAGAACGCAGGTTGAAGGTGACGGTAAATTTAAGAACTCAGTTCCTGGGGTAGGGACATGGCCTTACCATCTAAAGAAACTACTCCTTTTAGAGCTTAGTGGGTGACAGATTGCAACCCTTCTCAAGTGTAAGTCATATGCTACCCCAAGGTAAGACTGATAGTGGGTTATGTCATTTTAGAAAGATGACTTGGGACCTGCCTAGCAGAAGGGATTTACTGGGCCTTCAGGAGAAGATAAAACAGACCAGAAACTACCTTCTCCACCCTCCCCAAGGAGCCTGCAGGTCTGTGGAGGCTGAGCCCACAGGAGGATGCCAAACAGCCCTCCTGGCACCCATTGGCTCTTGTCCATGGCTTCAATTAGAGTGCACAATTAGAAAGATTTACTGCCTGCCTGCTTCGATGGTAATTTTCTGTGGGATCCTAATTTCAAATATCCCAGAACCAAATGTCCTTAATAAACCTCAGCTCATCTCAGTGCATATGGACAGAAGAAGCTCCCTAGCTCTATCATGGTTTCCTTCCCAAGACCCGGGCACCACTGTCTGGGAGTGCTATCTCTGGGGCTCCGTGTTTCCAGCAGTGTTGAGGGAGTGCTGAGACCCCTCAACCCTCTCCTTGTTCCATATGGCTATTGTGTGGTAGGCTACCAGTTATTACCATAGCTCCTCTATCTAGAGATCCCAGTTTTTCCATATCGAGACCTATTACAGGTAAGGTCATTAAATAGATTCCTCATTAATCTCTCACCTGTCATACTAACTCTCTGATCTTTCGAAAGTTACTCAATCTCTGGATGATTAACTCATAGGGTTGAGCTCATTATTAAATGAGCTATTATGTGGAAATCGCGTAGAAGTATTTAATGTTTAGTGTTCAATGGACGTTAGCTGATATGACTGACAGTGTTGCGTCATAATTACTTAATAGCGAGATCCTGGTAGGGAAGGACTTGGGCTCATTGCTGTGTCTTAGGAGTCAGATTCAGCCCTGGACACACTGAAATGCTCAACAAAGACACGCTGAATTGAACTACAGACCCCCAACACTTACAGTCTGCACCATTCAAATGCTTCTTGCCGCCTACTTGCTTGCTCTGCCTTTTGTGTATAAATCGTTTAGCCCCAGCTGAGATGTTCCCTGAAGCGCAGGATCTCTCCTTCACCTCTGTACGCCCTGCACCGTCTGGCTCATAGCCAGTGCTCAGTAACTTTTCACGTCTGAAGCCGACTACATGTCTACATCCTGAGGACAAGGAAACCCCATGAAATGTGTGTAAGAGTAAGTGGCGTGCATGTATTTGCACCCCAGTGACACCATGATTTAGGAGTGGGAGGAGATGTCTAAACCATCAGGGCTCCAAGATCAGGAAGAACAGACAAGAATGGGAGGGGTAGGCATTGCCTGAAGACTGGACCATGCCGTGTGCAGGGACCACGCTTCCTCTCTCTCAAACACCTCAGTCTCCAACATCACCACATGCTCAACGAATGTCAATCCAACTAACCAATCCACTCGTGTTAGAAACCCCGACCCTGGATCCACTGTATACTTCTCTGCACACCCTGCCCCTGGGTACAAAGTTCCTGTCACACCCTATGCTCACTACCATATGCTCTCTACTGGCTCGGTCCTCACCTCGACCTCAACCTGGAAGGCTGAGAGTCACACTTTGGAATCATTTGTGCAAAAATAGCCATAAGCAGTCAACACACACTTGGCTTGGACCTCTTCCTGGTGTCCAGAAAAGTATCAACAAGGAGTCCTGCCTTCTGACAAATACGAGAAAACCCTTCTTTGCTTCCTCTTTTTTTTTTTTTTTTTTTTTTTTTTTTTTTT
>PVJS01035301.1:0-21089 GCA_004027185.1 Glis glis | reverse complement strand
AGAGAGAGAGAGACAGAGAGAGAGAGAGAGAGAGAGCTGAGGCTGGCTGCGAACCCGGATCCTCCGGTCTCCGCCTCCCAAAGTACTGGGATTACAAGCGTGCGCCACCACGCCCGGCTTATTCTTTTATTTTTGAAACAGGATCTCACTAAATTGCGGAGGGCCTCACTAAGTAGCTGAGGCTGGTCGCGAACCCGGATCCTCTGGTCTCAGCCTCCCAAGTACTGGGATTACAAGTATGTGCCACCACACCCGCTTACCAGATTGACTTCTGCAATTCAAATGAAGGATCTTTTTAGATCCTGCTAAACTTGCAAATTTGCCAAGGGGAAAAAAAAAGTGTAGGTGGAGCTGTCTGTAGTCATTCCTGGCCCCTTTCCAGGTTTGTTGGCTGTTTTGCTTGCATAAGCAACCATGTTTTTACCAGTTGTGGGTGTGTAGCTACAGGAGCAGCAGCAAAGAATTTCTGCATCCAAAACAAATTATGTTACCTGAACCCATTTCCCTCAACTTAAAGTATTGATTTTGTGTGGAGAATGCGACTGCCAGAAACAGGTTAATGTTTGCCTTGGAAAGGTCTAAGGGTCATGGAAAGCCATGGGCAGACTGATGAGCTATCTGGAAGCAGCCTGCTCCTCCAAGGTAAACGTTCCTGTGTCTCTTGCCGGCGCCTACTCCCAAATATCCCACTTGTCAAACATTGTCTCAAGGGTCTTCTGCTCATCCTCAGTGGTTTCATAGATTATGATGTGTATAAAGAGGTCAAAAAGAGTATTAGAGAAAACGGAGCCACTAGCCCTTATACCAGAGGGCTGGTTACTGCCTTGGGGACACAATATCAGATGACCCCATGGATTGGACCCATCTAGCAAAAACTTGTTAAGTGGTCCTCAATATTTAAGCTGGAGATCTAAATATGATGATCTATGTAATGAGCAAGCCCGTCATAATGCACTGGCTGGACAAAATATCACAGTAAAAATGCTGCCAGGGAAGAGGTCCTTATCAAGATGCACAAAGCCAGCTTCAGTTTCTACCCAACGCTATCCGAAAGCTACCTTATGCGCAACGCAGGCCTGGGATAAAATCCCTGAGTCAGATCAGGGCTCCTTTTTGGAGATGGGCCCAGGTTCCGGGCCCGAAAACAGTGGGGGCCTGCTTGGGAGGCTTTCCATCCACAACCTCGCCACAGCCACTGCTGGAAGCGCAGGCCTGGACCTCCCCGCAGCACGAGACTGCGCTATCATACAAGGGCACTCCCCTTATAAGATTCCTACAGGAAGCCAGGCATGGTGGTGCACGCTTGTAATCCCAGTACTTGGGAGGCTGAGACTGGAGAATCTGGGTTCGCAGCCAGCCTCAGCTATTTAGGCCCTCCGCAACTTTGTGAGACCCGGTTTCAAAGTAAAGTATAAAAAATAGGGCTGGGGGTGTAGCTCGGAGGTAGAACACCCCTGGGTTCAATCCCAGGTACCACAAAAAAAAAAAAAAACCAAGATTCCTACAGGAGTATTTGGACCTCTCCCTGCTGGGACGGTTGAGATAATAATGGGGCGATCTAGTTTAAATAAAGGGCTTACTGTCATACCGGGGATCATCGACAGTGATTATAAAGGAGAGATACAAGTGTTAATGACAGGAAAGGGAGTACATAGTATTAGAGCTGGCACAAAGATTGCTCAACTCCTTATCCTGCCCTATTGGGTTCCACATACAGCCAAACAAGAGAGAGGAGAAGGTGGGTTCAGCTCTACTGGTCAAAACTTTGCATTCTGGACACAAAAAATAGCACAAGATCAGCCCACATTAAAAATTTTTATAAATAAAAAACCCTTTTGGGGTTTAGTAGACACAGGGGCTGATGTTACTATAATAAGTAAGAAACAATCACCTCATGCGTGGCCTCTACAGATGTCATCATCCCGATTATCAGGTGTTGGAGAATGTAATCAGCTATGGCAAAGTACTAACATACTTGCTGTTTAGCTGCCTTACAGCCCTATGTGGCACCTATAAGCACCGATTTGTGGGGAAGAGATCTACTCTCTCAATGGGGAATATCTCTTACAACACAGTTTTCCTAGTGGCCTCTACTATTTCCCTGCTACCCTTAAAGTGGAAAACTGATCCCCCCGTATGGGTAGAGCAGTGGCCCCTAAAAGGGGACACACTAAAACAAGCCCATTTGCTTATTCAGGACCAATTACAAGCTGGTCACATTGAACCCTCAGTGGGCCCTTGAAGTTCTTCTATTTTTGTTATACCTAAAAAAATCAGGAAAATGGAGATTGCTTCATGATCTTAGAGCTATTAATCAGTGTTAGAGCCTATAGGGCACCTTCAGGCAGGCCTCCCTGCCCCATCTATGATTCCTAAAGACTGGCTTCTTATTATCATAGATCTTAAGGATTGCTTTTATACGATTCCCCTACATCCCAAAGACTGTGAAAGGTTTGCATTTACCTTGCCAGCCGTCAATCAGGAACCAGATGCTAGATATCAATGGAAAGTGCTACCACGAGGAATGCCAAATAGCCCAACTCTGTGCCAATGGCATGTTGCACAGGTTTTAAAACCCCTTCGCCAAAGCTTCCCACAGGCCTTAATTTTCAAATATATAGATGACATACTTTTAGCTGCTAAAACCAAAGACAAATTATTCGATAGGTATTCTCTTTTAATACAAATTGTGTCCCAACATGGTATGATTATAGCACAGAAAAAGGTTCAATATATTAGCCCTTGGCAATATCTTGGATTTCAGGTTGCTGAGTGCACCATTAGCCTCAAAAAGTAAAAATCTGTATACTCTTAAAACTCTCAACGACTTCCAAAAATTAATGGGTGACGTAAATTGGTTATGTCCCACTATTGTCATCCCCACTCACCAACTAAAGCATCTGTTTACTACCCTTCAGGGGGACCCTGATTTTTCCTCACCCCACTCTCTAACTAAAGAGGCCAAACAAGAACTAGAACTAATCAATCAAGCTATCTCCTCACGGCAGTTAAGCAGAATTAATCTAGCAATGCCTGTTGATATTTATTTCCTACACACACCTCCCAATAGCCTTAACTGGCCAGTATCAAAATCAATTACAGATACTTGAATGGGTTTTTCTTCCCCATTCTGGGCACAAACACATAACGTCGTATCCAGAATTGATGGGTGCCATTTTTTATAAGCCAGGAAATGGACTTGGGCCCTAACTGGACATGATCCAAGTACTATATACATTCCCATTCCCATTAAGGCATTTTGGGAAGCTTGGAATCTCACACTTACTATTCAAATTGCTTTGGCAGATTACGTAGGAAATATAGAAAGTCATTGGCCGTCAGATAAATTACTCTCTTTTCTCGCTAAAACTCAGTGGATCTTGCCAAAGAAAATCAGCTCAGAGCCCCTTCTTCATTGCCGAACAGTTTTCACAGATGGCTTCGGTTGTACAGGGCAGGCTGGTATTATTTCCAAAAAACAGTCTCAGGATATTCCTCCCCTCAAAAGGCAGAACTCAGCACTATTACCCTAGCTCTGCAAACATTTCAGAAGCCCTCAATATTATCAGTGACTCTTATTATGATGTAAAAGTAACTCTCATCTTAGAAGCAGCATATATAAAACCCACATTCCAACCTGAAATGTTCCAACTATTTCTTACCCTACAAACACTGATACAGCAGAGAGTTTACAAAATCTTCATCACGCACTTTCGTTCCCATTCTGATCTCCCAGGTGCCCTTTCTGAGGACAACGCCCAGGTAGGTAAATTACTAGGCATCTCCCAACTTGATAGGACACAAAAATCGCATGAGCTTCTTCATCAAAATCCAAGAGCTCTGCGTCACCAATTTGGCCTCACCAAAACTCAGGCCCAACAAATCTTATTCTTTTGTCCTACCTGTCAATCTCTGTGTGCCCCCATGCCAATTTCTGGGACCTGCTCAAGGGAATTAAAAGCCAATGAGATCTGGCAAATGGATGTCACCCACGTCCCCTCCCTATCTCCCCTCCCCTTTGTCCATGTCTCCATTAACAAAATTCATTCATGCCAGCCCCTTAAAAGATGAAACAGCTCATCATGCCATTCAACATTGTTTAAAATGTTTTGCTGTTATGGATATACCAGATATTATAAAAACAGATAACAGGCCAGCATAAACTAGTAAAACATTCCAATTCTTCTGCAATACTTGAAACATAAAACATATTATAGGAATTCCATATAACCCACAAGGACAAGGCATTATCGAGCGGGCTCATAGTACTCTTAAATCCAGGTTGTTTAAACAAAACAAAGGGGGAATACCAAGAGGTAGACATTCCTCTATCAATAGAATAAATACTGCACTTATAACCTTTTTTCAATTTATCAGAGGATGCACTCATGGCTGCACAAAGACAATGGCAAACAAAGGGTCCTGGAAAGCCTGCTCCCCTGGTTTGGTGGAAAAATGTTATTGGGGGACCATGGGAGGGGCCTGTACCCATTAGCTTGGGGATGGGGTTACAGATGTGTTTCGTTACAGGAACAACCTCATTGGCTGCCGATATGGTGCATTAAACCCTACCTTGGCCAAGGACCTGATTCCAAGAATGCAAAAAATGGAATTGGATGAGCCCGGCTGCTGGGAGCCGCCCATATTCACACTCCTGACAGCAGTGATGCCGCTGAGACCAACTCTGCTGCCTGAGCTGTCCCGGACACAGAGAGCCTCAGATGTCACCTGGGTAATGGTTAAGACGCTGACTCGTAGAGCTGAGATGGTGATAGCTATGACTGGCCAAGCTCGCTGTCCTGAGGCATTATTCTTAGCGATGCTGGCAGTTATCTCCTGCTCAGTAGACCCTGGGGTAAACGCTGAGGTACACCGGGCATTTGTAACGGCACCCCCCTTATGGGGACCTGTTACATGGCATGACCGCCCCATTCCCTCTATTTGACAATGGTACCATTTAGGTGGGAGGGGTAGAAATGCCAGAAGAAATTTCAACTGATGACCAATATTTATCCCAAAATTTGTCTCAGCAAAATGTGTCTTTTTGGGCCACTGTACTTCCACTGTGTATGGGCCATACAGTTGTTACTGTTTACAACCTAAAAGTCAGGTGTGAGCCAGGCGTGGTGGCACACGCTTGTAATCCCAGTACTTGGGAGGCTGAGACTGGAGGATCCGAGTTCGCAGCCAGCTTCAGCTACTTAGTGGGGCCCTGTGCAACTTAGCAAGACCCTATTTCAAAATAAACAATAAGCCGGGTGTGGTGGCACACGCTTGTAATCCTAGTGCTTGGGAGGCTGAGACCAGAGGATCTGGGTTCACGGCCAGCCTCAGCTACTACTTAGTGAGGCTCTCTGCAACTTAGTGAGACCCTGTTTCAAAATAAAGAATAAAAAATAGGGCTGGGGGTGTAGCTCGGAGGTAGAATGCTCCTGGGTTCGATCCCCAGTACTGCAAAAATCAATCAATCAATCAATCAATCAATAAATAAATAAAATAAAGAATAAACATAGGGCTGGGGGTATAGCTTGGAGGTAAAATGCCCCTGGGTTCAATTGCCAATACTGCAAAAAAAACCCCAAAAAAACAAAAAAAACAAGAGTCAGGTGTGGCTACATCTTAATACTGATAAAAAACAAAACTACTTTTCTTTCAATGGGCAGTTACCTACATAGTAACCAAAAAACAAATTTGTCTAGACCACACATGCCACTGTGTGGAGTGCACCCTGATATACATCCAAAAATTGCAGAAGTAAATTGAGAAAGCTGTAGACGATCTCTAAGAAAAATAACTCACATTCATAATTTTACTATCATGGGCCTCATTCCTGGCTCCACGATAGACATGTCGTACGTTGGCAGTCTGTTGTAGCTATTCCTCAGATCTAAGTGTGTCTAGTAATGATTCCATTATCTGGGGTGATGGAGGTCTGTCCCTACCCCAACCTCAACTAGAAAAGGAGCCAAAGCAATCCACTATTTGGAGACTTGGCTCTGTCTGGCATAACTAAAAGATCTGGGCTGCCAGCATTCAACATTCTTCTAGTACAACTAAATCACAATTTCATGGCCCAAATCTAACTCACTCTATACGTGTTTATACCCCCTATCCTTAGGCTTTTCTCAAGGGAGACCTTAACATTACTCAAGAAAACTCCCTTTTTCATATTACTTGTAATAGCTGTGCATACATGGCTTGCTTAAACACTTATACTAACTTTTTAGGCTCAATATTAATTATGTGTCGTAAGCCTTATGCTTACATACCTGTAAATATGACAGCTAAATGGGAAAGCTCAAAGGCCTTATCTCTTCTTATGGAAGTCTTTGATATCAGAACCAAATGTTTTGTGGCCACCCTCATAGCTTTTATTGTGGCTTCCATCATTATTTTATCAACAGCAGCTGTTGCCACAGCAGCTATTGTTCAGTCCACTCAAACTGCAACCTATGTAAATAATGCCATGAAAAATGTTACCATGGCACTTAATACGCAACATATTATTGATAAAAAATGTATTCCAGATTACAACTTTTGGAAACGGCCACTACTTGGTTAGGCGACCAAGTTGAAGCTATAAAAATAAGACAGGCTCTTGTCTGTGATTGGAGGTGTTCACATATTTGTGTGACTCCTCATCCATGGAACAGTATACAACATACTTGGGAAAATATAAAAAAATTATTAATGGCTAATCATGACAATATTACCTTAGACATAGCCCATCTTCATAGCTAAATTTTAGAAACAGTATCAGCAATCCAGTAGTGTGATAAGGACAATGACTGGTTTAGCATTTATCAAAATGCTTACAATGGCTTACCCTAAATTCTGGCTTCACCCCACTTGGGGGACTTTAATTGCCATTTCTGTATTACTTATAATTGTTTTATGTTTGCTTTGTGCAGTTGGAAGATGCCTCTCCCAAACCGTAAATCAGCAGCAACATCTACATAGGGTTTGGCTGGCAGAACGACTTCTTAAAGAAAAAGAAACGGGGAGATGTGGAGAATGTGACTGCCAGAAGCAGGTTAACATTGGCCTTGGAAAGGTCAAGGGTCATGGAAAGCCATGGGCAGACTGATGAGCTATCTGAAAGCAGCCTGCTCCTCCAAGGCAAATGTTCCTGTGTCTCTTGCCGGCGCCTACTTTTGTCAAACATCGTCTCAAGGATCTTCTGCACATCCTCAGCAGTTTTATTGCTAACCTCTATCTCAATGACTCTCTACAATTGTTCTGTGGCCAGCCAAGTTAAACATTAACCTCTAGCCCTCACTGCATGTATACTAGTTAAATTTTACCTCTCAAGCACCACACGTATGCAGAAGCATCCATACCTCAACCTCCCCCCTCAAGAATGAAGAAAAGCTGTGAACCAGTGTCCAGCGGGGCCTTCACCAAAGAGTGAGGTCTACTGGCTTGCCCCTCTCAATTTGCTCTGGGTCTGCATCATTCTTTTCCCCTCAGGTGCACCATGGGATGGGAACCAACAGTTTTGTTATTGATCCTAAAACCATTAAGTAGAACTTGATTGAAATAATTTGCCCTAAGAAAGAAGTGAATCTATGGAATTACTGTCATAAACAATGTGTACATATGAGATTATACCAACATCATTCTCAGTGCTACATGTGGGGGGGAGGGACACTAAGAGCTGTGTGCATGTATGTTAACACCAAAGTGATACTCATTGTGATGTGAGACTACAATGCACCAATAAAAACATATTAAAAAAATAAAAAAGAAATAATTTGCCCTTTAAAACCTGGTAGGTAAAAATTTGAAAATTTGGTTATCTCTAGTCCATCAGCAATGCTGTGTAGAAACATTAGGAACATGGAAGGCAAATCAAAAATGCATATATGCCATTTTGCAGGGAATTCCACCTGTGGGAACTGAGATGAGACACTTAAATACAGAGGAAAGGAAACTATGCATACAAGGATGTTAGGTAGTGACTAGTTAAACAATCTGCAGGGTTAAGGAAAAAATGCCCTCTTTCATGCATCAATATTGGAAAGTCCGTATATCTTAAGTGTATAGTGCAGAAACGTATGTGTGATAGCCTCCCTTTTATTATGTAAGAATGGAAAAAATAAGAATATTTATTCTTACATGTATAGGCATAAAAAATACTCTGAAATTATACAAGGAAAAAAAAGTAGCTGGGTGCAGTGGAGCATGCTTGTAATCCCAGCTACTTGGGAGGCTGAGCCAGGAGGATCATAAATTTGAGGTCAGCCTGGGCAACTCACTGAGACTCTGTTTCAAAATAAAAAATAAAAAGGTTTAGGGATGTAACTGAGTGGTAGAGTGTCCCTAGGTCAACCCCAAGGTTCTGCCAAAAACAAACAAACAAACAAACAAACAAACAAATAAATAAATAAATGGGTTATCTTGGGAGAACTGGTTAGACAAGACAGCAATTATTAAAAAAATTTTAAGCAGGTGTGGTGGAGTGTGCCTGTAATCCTACTATTTGGGAGGCTGAGGCAGGAAGATCACACAGGTTTGAGGCTAACCTTAGCAATTTAGTGAGACCCTGTTTCAAAGTGAAAAATTAAAAGGGCTGGGGGTGTATCTCAGAGATAGAATACCCCTGGGTTCAATTCCTAGTACAAGGGGAAAAAATTGCTTTTGAATTAGTGAATGGATTATCTACTCAAATAACTTTTAAAAACTGGCTGGAAGCTCTAATTCACCAACAATTAAATGGGTTAGGTTGCCTAAATGCAACCTTAATTCAAAGTGTAAAAAGATAAGGTTGAAGTATCTATAGCTAACCAATTCCTGGAAATCAAAGCTTCTAGATGCTTCTAGAGAATTCTGAGATCGTCAACTTTGCTAAAGAATTTCAATTACTTACTAGTGGTTTTCTCTAGAACGCAGAGGGGGTGGGCAGACATAGATATTAGACCCTTGCTCCCCTAAATCAATTTAAAATACTTCAAGTGCTGGGTGTGGTGGCGCGCGCTTGTAATCCCAGTACTTGGGAGGCTGAGACGGGAGGATCTGGGTGCGCGGCCAGCCTCAGCTACTTAGTGAGGCCCTCAGCAACTTAGTGAGACCCTGTTTCAAAATAAAGAATAAAAAATAGGGTTGGGGGTGGAGCTCATAGGTAGAATGCCTCTGGGTCCAATCCCTAGTACGACACACACACACACACACACACACAAAAAAAAAAAAAACCAAAAAACAAAAAAACAAAAAAACTTCAGAAGCCTGTCTGCCCCAAATCCATCTATTATTCATCTATAAACTTAAAAACATATAGGAATTAGTAATTGCATTGTGGGGAGTATTTTTTTTAAATTTCTTTAATGTTACAATGCTACTTTAACAGTAAATAAATGATTTTAATAAACCTAGAAAGGAGCCAGGCGTGGTGGCGCATGCTTGTAATCCCAGCACTTGGGAGGCTGAGACGGGAGGATCCGGGTTCGCGGCCAGCCTCAGCTACTGAGTGAGGCCTCCGCAACTTCGTGAGACCTGGTTTCAAAATAAAGTATAAAGCCGGGCGTGGTGGCGCACGCTTGTAATCCCAGTACTTTGGGAGGCGGAGACCAGAGATCCGGGTTCATGGCCAGCCTCAGCTCTCTCTCTCTCTCCCTGTCTCTCTGTCTCTCTGTCTCTCTCTCTCTCTCACTCCTTAGTGAGGCCCTCCACAACTACGTGAGACCCAGTTTCAAAATAAAGTATAAAAAATAGGGCCGGGGGTGTAGCGCGGAGGTAGAATGCCCCTGTGTTCAATCCCTGGTACCGCAAAATAAATAAATAAGTAAATAAATAAATAAATAAAGTATAAGAAATAGGGCCAGGGATGTAGCTCGTAGGTAGAATGCCCCTGGGTTCAATCCCTGGTACCGCAAATAAAATAAAATAAACCTAGAAGGGACGTCCTTCTCATAGGTATAGTGGATTACCCTAAATTTTTTTTTTATGGTATTGGGGATTGAACCCAGGGCATTCTACCTCTGAGCTACATCCCCAGCCCTAGTTTTAAATTTTTATTTTGAAACAGGGCCTCACTAGGTTGATGAGAGTCTCACTACTTGCTGAGGCTGTCCCTGAACCTGTGATCCTCCTGTCTCAGCCTCCAAAGTATGGGATTACAGGTGTGCGCCACCATGCCCAGCGGATTATCCTAAATTTTGAGGCACTATTGCTGCCTTCCTTTTTTAATAAAGTTCTCTTTAAGTTATTACATTTTTTTGTGTATATGTGGTACTGGAGATTGAACCCAGGGGCATTCTACCTCTGAGCTACACCCCCAGCCCTTCTTATTTTTTGTTTTGAAATAGGGTCTTGCCAGGTTGTTGAGTGTCTCACTACTGCTGATGCTGAAGCTGTCCTTGAACTTGGAATCCTCTTGTCTCAGCCTTCCAAGTACTGGGATTAGAGGTGTGTCCACCAAGCCCGGCTCCTATTTTTTTTTTTTTTGGAAACAGGTCTCACTAAGTTTTGAAGGGTTTCACTGAGTTGCTGAGGCTGACTGTGAACCTGCGACCCTCCTGTCTCAGTCTCCCAAGTACTGGGATTACAGGTATTACCACTCCCAGCAAAAAGAAAAAAAATATTTAAGGCAGGGTCTCCCCACGTTGCCCAAGCTAGTCTTGAACACACGAGCTCACACAATCCTAGTGCTTCAGCCTCCTAAGTTGCTGAGACTATAGGCCATGCGCCACAACTTGGCTTGATATTGCTGCTTTTCAAAAGATATGTTTATTACCAGCAGAAATTACCTTTCATTCCACCTTTTCATGACCTTGATTAGCAAAACTATCTTCATCTTTTCCTGTGGAACTTCAGGTGTGTAAACTGCACTGTATACATAGTGAACACAATTAGGTAACACTGCAGTGTTCTCCAAAGGGTAAGACCCATCCCACTGGTGACACTCAAGATGGTTCCAGGCAGGACATGAACAAAGCAGTAAATAACACTGAGTCACACACAAACTTCCTCCTCTCTTTCAAGCCTTCAGATTCAAAGCACTTGGTTGGCAAGAATATCTAGCCAGATATTATTAACTGGCTTTGTTTTATTATACTAATTTTTACAGTTACTATCTTGATTTTTTCCCTCATTGGCAGAGGTTTAGAACACAAATGTTAGCTGGATGTGGTGGCGCATGCTTGTAATCCCAGTACTTGGGAGGCTGAGACAGGAGAATTGCAGGTTCGCAGCCAGATTCAGCAACTTGTGAGGACCTCTGAAACTTAGTGAGACCCTGTTTCAAAATAAAGACTAAAAAATAGGGCTGGGGGTGTAGCTCAGAGATTGAATGCCCCTGAGTTCAATCCCCATTATTGCCAAAAAAAAAAAAAAAGAACACAAATGTTTGTCTGGATTCCCCACTCATAGAAGCACAGGAGAAGAGTACAGGTGCTGCTCCATGGTCTTTTGTAACAGACACCTGGCTCTCCAGGAATGGTGTGGTGCACAGTATCAACAGGGGTCAAGCTGTTTTTAAATGCTTCATTATCTTGCTGTGTGAATCTACAAAGTGAGTCTTTCAAATGATACTAAAATTGGCTACTTTAGAATCTGAGAGACATAAATGAGATAAATGTAGAACAGCTGGCACTCAGTTTAATAGATGCTCAATAAATGCTGATTTCCTTTCTCCCTTCTATTACTTTTCCTTCTCTGTTCTTTGGTATATTTTCTGTATTTTCATTCAGTCCCATGGCTATAATTATTGCCCTTACAGGGATAACTTCTAATTTTCTATCACAAATTCTGACCTTTCTTCAGGGTACCAAACCTTAGCTTCTGTGTGTTTAATAATTTCACTTTTTTTGTGTGTGCGGTAGTAGGGATTGAACCCAAGGACATTCTACCCTTGATCTACACCCCCAGCCCTATTTTAAAAATTTTTATTTTGAAATAGGGTCTCTTAGGTTGATGAAAGTCTCACTACTTGCTGAGGCTGTCCTCAAACCTGTAATCTCCTGTCACAGCCTCCCAAGTACTGGGAATACAGGCGTGTACCACCATGGCCAGCTAATAATTTCACGTTGATATTCTAGCATCATCTTAAATTCAACACATATAAAATAGAATTTGTTATCTTTCCCCAAATTTGTTCCTCTCTCTTGTTTTTCTCATTTCATTAATGCCATTTCTTAGGCTCAAAATTTCAATCATTTTTAACTCCTTTCCCATCACATTAAGAAATCAATAAAAATTTTACATGGCATCTTAAGAGCTTGCAAAGGATTGCAAACAACAAACTTTGGTTTTTTATCACCCCCTCCTTACATACAGAGATGACAAAAATGAGATTAAGGCAAGTTAGGAAACATGCCCAGGTCATAGGTCTCAAGTGTTTAGGTTCTAGCGTAGACTACCAACCAGTTCAAACTTGAACTCACCACTCCTCTCCCCAACTGCTATATGCTCTTTGACCTACCACACTGCCTCAAGTTTTGCAGTATTATTATTATTTTAACCCAGGGGCATTCTTCCTCTGAGCTATACCCCCAGCTCTTTTATTTTGAAACAGGGTCTCATTAAGTTGCTGAGGCTGGTCTTGAACCTTTGACCCTCCTGTCTCAGCCTCCCAAGTAGCATTAAAGGAGTGAGCTACTACACTCAACTGTTCCATAGTATCTTTAGCAAGTTTCTCCTCTTCTTCACCACTGCCATCCCCAAAATTCAGGTCTACCTTATCTTTCACGATTGTAATGCATTTACAGAAAAAATTGGCTCAAGCTGGGCATGGTGACACACATTTGTAATCCCAGTACTTGGGAGGCTGACAGGAGGATCCCCGTTTGTGGCCAGCCTCAGCTACTTAGTGAGGCCCTCTACAACTTAGTGATACCCTGTTTCAAAATAAAGAATAAAAAATAGGGCTGGGGGTGTAGCTTGGAGGTAGAACGCCCCTGGGTTCAATCCCCAGTACCACAAAAAAAAAAAAAAAGGCCCAGTCAGGGAATAGCTGGTAGCATGTATCCAGTATTGCCCAGGAGACATCTTTTCCCTACTAGAAAAAATCTCAGCAAACATTTTTAATCATGAAACACATAATACACATACTAAAAAACACCTTCCCAAATCTGCAGCTGAATTAATGAGTGAAGTCCCATTCAGGTCAAGCAGAATATTGCCAAGTACCCCAAAGGTATTCCTTTATTCCCTCCCAAGCTAACCATTTCTTTTCTTTATGATTTTACTCCCTAAACACATATCCTGCCAGGCATGGTGGTGCACGCTTGTAATTCCAGTACTTGGGAGGCTGAGACAGGAGGATCACAGGTTCGCGGCCGGCCTCAGCTACTTAGTGAGGCCCTGTTTCAAAAATAAAGAATAAAAAAATAGGGCTGGGGGTGTAGCTCGGAGGTAGAATGCCCCTGGGTTCAATCCCCAGTACTGCAAAAATAAAAGAAAATACATATATCCTTAAGTCTGGTTTGGTTTTGCCTTTTTGAAATTTAAATTTCCCAAAGTGGTTACAATACACATTCCCACCAGCAGTGTAATATATTTCAGTTGCTAAAGCTTTTGACCAGCATTTGGCACTTTCTGGGTTTCCCATTTGTAGCCATTGTTGGATATGCAGCAGTATCTCACTGGGGTTTTATGCACATCTCCCTCATGATAAACGTTGAGGTATCCTTCAATGTTTGTCATAGAAACATTTTCTGTGAAGTAACTGTTAAAGAGTATTATCCAGTTTGCTATTGGGTTGTCACTTTTATTGATCTGTGGAGTCTTTATAAATTCCAGATGAGGCAAAGCAGACGTATTTCTATTGTAGAAATGAGCGCATTTGCCTGATACTGTCATAACACCCCTTATTCTGGCCCCAAATTCACTCACTAGTGAACCTTCTGGGAATTATGTGGTTAACTTTGTGTTCTCTCTCTATTGCATATATAATGATGGCAAAAAAAAAAGTGATTTAGGAACACTGCTTTTGAAAGAGACCTGTACTGGAATTTTACTGTGTTAGTCAGCTATCACTGTGACAAAATACCAACTAAAACAACTCAGAAAGCTGGGTGTGGTGGCACATGCCTGTAATGCCAGTACTTAGGAGGCTGAGACAGAAGGATCATAGGTTTGAGCAAACCCTCAGCAAGTAGTGAGACTCTCATCAACCTAGCAAGATTGTTTCAAAATAAAAATAAAACAGGGCTAAGGGTGTAGCTCAGAGGTAAAATATCCCTGAGTTCAATCCCCAGCACCAAACCAAACCAAACCAAACCAAACCAAACCAAACCACTCAGAGGAGTAAAGATTTATTTTGGTTCACGATTTCAGAAGTTTCAGTGCATAGTGCTTGGACCCATTTTACTCTGGGCCTATGATGAGGCAGAAACCAGGGCAGGGAGGGTGTGGCAGAGTGAAGCTGTTCACCTCTTGGTGGCCAGGAAGGGGGGGGGTGAGGACAAGACATAGTCCCCAAGGACCCCTCCCGACTAGGTTCCACTTCCTAATTTCCATCCCCTCACTGTTGTCCATTCAGCTAGGAATGCTTCAATGGCTTAATCCACTGATGAGGTCAGGGCCCTCGTGATCCAGTCACTTCCCCAAGCCCCATCTCTATACATGGCTGCACTGGGGACCAGGCCTTCGACACATGAGCCTCTGAGGACATTCCAGGTGCAAACCATAGCACCTGCCCCTCATTTTACCAGCTTAGTGATCTTAGGCAAGTTATTTATTTTAGTCTCAGCTTCCTCACTGCAAAGATGGGGATAATAATACATATTTTATCCAGTTATACCACTCCTGGGCATCTTCCAAAGGGACTGAAATCAGAGAATTACAGTAATATATGCATATCCATGTTTATAACAGCACAATTCACAACAGCCAAATTATGGAACTAACCTAGGTGTCCATCAACAGATGAATGGACTACAAAATTGTGGAATATAGACACAGTGGAATCGTACTCGGCAATAAAGAACAAAATGATGTCATTTGCAGGAAAATGGATGGACCTGGAGAACATTATCTTAAGTGAGATTAGCCAGCCACAGAAAGTGAAGGGTGTTATGTTTTCTCTAATATGTGGAATCTAGGGAGTAATCAGGGTACCAGAGGAGCTTCAGATAATGGAGGAGAAACTCCAGTGGAGCCAGGGAGGTGGTCTAGGGGGAGGGGAGGGAGGAGAGGGAGGATCAATGAAGGAATCACTTCCATCGACATTATGTACATATATAAGAATACCAGTGTCAATCTCAATACCCTGTATGGGGAGGGGGGGAGAATGGGGAGGGAGCCGGGGGAAAGCCCTCCAAGCGCTGTGTGTATGTATGTCACTATCACTATGATTTACATTATGATGTGAGACTATAATGCACCAATAAAAAATATAAAAATACATATTTTATAGAGTTGTGATGATTAAGTGAAACAATACATGTAACAGGCTAAGTCATAGTGACTGGCATAAAAGAAGTTTAATAAATGGTAGCTATTATAGATTTGGTTATTTCTATGTAGCCTTTTGTGTCTATACAGAAGAAAATAAACAGATTTCCATTCCTCCTCAGCTATTATAGTTCTCACCATAAAAGAAAAATGAGGCATTTGGAAATAGGTTAGTCTTCTAGGAATCTGGTCCTTCTCATGACTCCCTTCATCTGCATGCCTCTAGAACAGTGTTTCAGAGGTCTCTCACCTTCTGTGAGAGGATTAGCACTGGCCCATGGACCAGACTTGGTGGTATCGTTCTCCAGCGCTGACAAAAATCAAAATTCTGAATCTGCAAGGCTGAAGTCAAAGTAACTGAAAGGTTGCTCTTGGTCCCAAGCACCCAGGTGGCCATCTCAATGGCCTCTGTCTAGCCATAAGTATGGTGTTGTGTCAATCCCACGTTCAAAACACACCCATGTTTACCTGGTCTGTAGGGTAAAGTCCCAGTCCTTCAAGCTTGACATTCAAGGCTGTCCAACCTGGTTCCAAACAACTTTTTTTAAGACTGACTTTCTACTATTCTCTGTTCTACTAGATTGGACTAGTACAGTAGCAAATAGCTCCACCTGAAATTGTGGCTAATATAGAAATTAAAATTTTTATTCCTTAAAATTAAAATAAAAAATGGACATGATTCAATTACCACAAATTTTAAGTATGTTTAGAATCATTTGGATCTGTGAATCTATTTTTTAGCTGTAAATTTTATCAAATGAAATATTGAGATATGCTTTAAATTAGAAAATACCAAATTTCAAACATTAGTAATGAGAAAGAATGTAAAGCATTTAAAAATATTCAATAATTTTATATTGATCACATGTGAAATAATATTGGAATGCATTAGGTTAAATAATACATTATTAGAATTAATTTCCCATTCCTTTTTACTTTTTTAATGTTGCTACTATAAAATTATATGTGTAGCTGGGTGTGGTGACACATACCTATAATCCCGGTACTTGGAAGGCGGGGGTGGGAGGATCAAGACCAGCCTCAGCAACCTAGAGAGACCCTGTTTCAAAACAAAAAATAAAAAAAGGGCTGGGGTGTAGCTCAGAGGTAAAATGCCTCTGGGTTCAATCCCCAGTACCCACCCCACACAAACAAAAATGTGTAGCTTGTGTTATATTTCTACTGGACAGTGATAGTCCATACAACCATGGTCAAAACCTATCACAACTGATTCCTCTTTCCTTCACTCTTCACATTTGATTCATGAACAAGACAGGTCAGGTCTAATCACAAAATATATCTTAGATCCATGTGCTTTCCCTATCTATACCGATACTACCCTAGTTCATGCTACTCTATTCTTTAATGACCTTTAAGGGCCTTATCCTACCAAGGTTGCAGACTTCATCTCTTACCATCCCTTTCTTTGTTCACTAGACTTCAGCCACACTGTTACCCCGAAACACAAGCTCCTTTTGTTGTGGTACTGGGGATTGAACCCAGAGGCATTCTACTTCCAAGCTACACCCCAAGCCCTACTTTTTATTCTTTACTTTGAAACAGGGTCTCACTAAGTAGCTGAGGCTGGCTGCAAACCTGGGATCCTCTGGTCTCAGCCTCCCAAGTACTGGGATTACAAGCGTGCGCCACCACATCTGGCCTCTTCCCTTGTTTCTAATCTCAGTGAAGATATTACCATTCTTCCAGCTGCTTCACTGATACACTTGGGAGTCACCTTTGACATTTCCCTCAGCCATTCCCTTATCCAGTCAACCAAATCTCCAAGTTCCTCTACAACTACTTTGATAATTTTCTTCACTCGTGTTTGGCACTATCTAAATCACTATTCTCTCACACATTACAATTTTCTCCAAACTGTTTGCTTTGCCTTGGATTTTTGTATAATACTTATCTGTCAAAAATGCAAACTTCAGCTGGGCATGGTGGCGCACACTTAAAATCCCAGTACTTGGGAGGCTGAGACAGGAAGATTGCAGGTTTGAGGGCAGCCTTAGCAAATTCTCATTAACCTAGGGAGACCCTGTTTCAAAATAAAAATAAAGTAGGGCTGGGGATAGAATACCCCTGGGTTCAATCCCCAGGGTCACACACACACAAAAGAAAAGCAAACTCCAGCCGGGTGTGGTGGGGCATGGTTGTAAGCCCAGTACTAGGGAGGCTGAGACAGGAGGATCGCAGGTTCGAGTCCAGACTCAGCAACTTAGTGAGGCCCTGTTTCAAAATAAAAAAATAGGACTGGGGGTGTAGCTCAGAGGTAGACAATCCCTGGGTTCAATCCTCAGTGCCCCCCCTACAAAAGCAAACTCCATCACAAGGTGCTTCTAATTAAAATCACTCAAGGACTTCCTTCAAACTCTTTCCAGAGCTAATTTCTGCCAGGGGAGGTAGTGCACACCTGTAATCCCAGCTACTTGAGAGGCCAGGGCAGGAAGCCCAGTTCAAGACCAGCCTGAGCAATTCAGTGAGGCTCTTAGTGAGACCTTGTTTCCAAATAAGAAACAGAATGCCTCAGGGTTCAATCTACAGACACACACACACACACACACACACACACACACACACACACGTTGCAGAAATAGCTCAGTGGTAGAGACCTTGGGTTCAATCCTGTATGCAAAAAAAAAAAAAAAAGCTATTTTCTGCACATAGCATTTGAGACCTTCATCTTAGACACTCCTGAAACAGCACTATCTATCTTCTTTACCCATCACTCTCTCCACTATTTGCCTCCTATCCTTTACCCTGCTTCTTCTAGCCAGTAGGCCTTCCCCCAATTTTCTCATTAAACCTAATTGCTCCTTCAGTGCCATTCAATTCCTCCCTTTCAGGTTAGTAAGGGGTTCTTCCTCTGAGATTATGATGATTCCTATTTACTTGTTAACATTTTACAACATAAAATCAATGGGAACAAGAATTTTTTAGCAATCAGCTGAATATTTATTCAAACTCAATGTTAAAGAAAAGCATGAGTCGGGTGTGGTGGCACTCAAATCCCAGTGCTTGGGAGGCTGAGACAGAAAGATTGCAGGTTCAAGGCCAGCCTCAGCAATCTTAGCGAGATCCTCAGCAATTTAGCAAGACCCTGTTTCAAAATAAGAAATAAAAAAGGGCTAGGGGTGTAGCTCAGAGGTAAAATGCCTCTGGGTTCAATCCCCAGTTACCCCACCCAAAGCATGACATCAAAATTTTGACTATTTTTTTAATCTGCTGATGCAATAAAAAAACAAAAAGAAAATACAGACTGTGGCTCCTGTACTATTTACTTTGCTTCTATTTTAGGCATAATGCTTTAAGAAGTTCCACAAAGACTACAAATCTTTACTGCACTACAAGAGGGTAAGTGGAGACAGATTACTTATCTGAGGCCACACAAAAATCGGCGAGCAATATGGATTTCACTTAAATTTCTCAATTCTCCTGGATTAAAGTTTCGCGTTGTCTCAGATCTATTCCCCACTCGTAGATACAAAATGTCAACAGTTCATGGTTATTAAGTCCGGAAAGCCATTCCCAGGCTCCCCCGTTAAAACATATCATTGTGTTGAGTTACTGTGCAAATCACATGTAAATTAAATTTATAAGGCTTTCCCATTTCACCATCTCCAAATAAAACTCTGGCTACTTTTACCCAGGGGGGTTCAATCCCCAGTTACCTCCGAGTTACACCCCCAGACCTATTTTTTTTTTAATTCTTTACTTTGAAACAGGGTCTAAGTTGCGGAGGGTCTCACTCAGTAGCTGAGGCTGGCCGCGAACCTGCGATCCTCCAATCTCAGCCTCCCAAGTACTGGGATTCCAAGCGTGCGCCACCACGCCCGGCTTCTTGCTACTTTTTAAATAAAACACAACCCAACCAAACCTTGATCTTCCAGGTACAGAAAAACATCTCTACCTGACCTGACAGGTGACAGTAATCCAAGGGAATTCAAGTGAGCAGATATTAGTCTACCAAGTAGGAGGCACCATTAAAACTTTTTTTTTTTCTTTAAAGAAACACGTACAACTTCGTCATAAACCTGCCAGTTCAGTTTATGCGAAGTGGCGCGGGAACAGCCTCCGTGCCGCCCCTGGCACGTCCACAGCGACTCTCGGCCCAGGCTCCCTAGTTGCATCCAGGGCCGCTTTATGGTGCATCCCAGGTCCCCGGCTGCCCTTCCGTCTCCAGCATTCTGCTAGGCGGGTGGATGGGCAGGCGTGCACTCCGCAGGCTCCGCGCGGGCTCCGCGGGCTCCGCGGGCCCCGACTTTCCACAGCCACGTCGGAGAGCGAGGAGGGTTAGCACCCGCACGCGCGTCCGCCCCAGCCCGAGCATCTATCTCGGCGAGGCGGCCGCGCACATGGTCCCCGGCTCCCACCCTACTGCGCAGGCGCGGGGCGAGCCGGGACTTGCAGCCGCCCAGACGGATCATTCCGCCGCCGCCTTTGTGTGGCCGAGCGCTCGAAATGGCCTATTTCCTCCCCTCTGTGCAAAACAAAACTCAGCCCCTCTCGTGCGTCCCTCCCGCCGGCATGGGGTCGGGGGTCCGGGCGGGAGCGGGATGGGCTCGCCGGGGCAAGGCGATGCCGGGCGCGAGGCGGGCGAGGGCCGGGTCCGGGAGGGATGCTGGGAGGGAGCTGGGCTCGCTCGCACACCATGTGTCCCTCCGCGCGCCGCACGGGGGACTTTTCGGTGGGGATTTTGGGCGCCGACCAGACGCGGCATTTTCGGAAAATAGCGCCCCGTGCAGCTGAAGCGCTTTGTGTGTGGCGGGGCCGCGTCCAGCCCGGCCGGGTACGAGGCGCCTCGGGTCCCCCGCACCACCTCCCGCCGCTCCCCCGCCGCCGCTCCCGAAGCTTTTCCAGGTCAGTGCGGGTCTGTGTAGGGCCCTGTTACCACCGGATGTGGAAGTTGATCTCTTCGCTGGTAAAAAATAATTCCACTTCCCCCGGAACCCAGATCATCCCCGCGATTTCCTGTTGATTGCATTAAGGCGCCGGGTTTCCGGGGCTCCCGGCCCCGCTTATTCCGCGGGGGTCGGCCTGGGCGCCCCCCGCTCCGCCCGCGCCGCCGCCGCCGCGCTTTGTCCGCCGGGCACCCCGCTTCGGGGAGGGGCGAGCAGACATGGTGGCGGCCGCCGCCCCCTCCGCGGCCCCGGCCCCGGCCCCGGCCCCGGCCCCGGCCCCGGCCTGCCGCGGCCTTCCCCGCGCTGCCCGCCCGGCCGCTCCCGAGCGCGGGTGGAGACCGGGTCGCGGCGGGCGGCGGGGGCGGCGGAGCCATGGAGGCCGCGCGGCCCGGCCCGGCCCGGCCCGGCCCGGCCTGGCCCGCGCCATTGTGTGGCCGCCGGGCTCTCCCGCGCTGCAAGGCCGGCCCGCCCCGGGCGCGCTGTGCGGAAGGCGCCGGGATTGCGGAGGGAGCGGCCGGCCCGGGCAGGGTTAACGGGAGAGCGCAGCCGGTCCCGCGCGAGGCCGGAGGACGAAGCCTGCCTTTCTGAATGCTCGGGACTTGTGCCCCGGAGACTTCGCCCCTGGGACCCGCGGGAGCACAGCTGCGGGAGCACGGCTTCGGGGAAGAAGTGGAGAATTTTGCCAGTCATCTCGGCCGGGGCACAGCTAATCGGTGTGCTCTATGGAGCGAGTTTTCGTTGCAGCTCTCCCACGGCATTGAATCCGCGTGCCTAGTCTCGGGGGTGCATCGT
>PVJS01035300.1:0-21090 GCA_004027185.1 Glis glis | reverse complement strand
AAACTTCACCATCGTTTCTCCGAAGAAGCTTCCTGATCTTCACGTCTTGGACTGGGACTGAATTAGTGGTTGCTCCGATCCTAAGACTCCAGCTCTTAGACCGTTCGACCAGCTACTGGTTCCTCTGACTCTCCACGTGCAGTCAGAACCTGGGACTACGTTGCTTCAAACTGTAAGCCCATCTGATAAATCCCTTTTTCAAATATACTCATTCTGTGTATTCTGTTAATCTAGAGAACCCTGTCCAATACAGTGGTGCAAGCCTGTAATCCCAGTACCTGGGAGGCTGAGAAAGGAGGAGTGCAGGTTTGAGGCCAGAGTGGGATAACTTAGCAAGACTCTGTTTCAAAATAAAAAAAGCTGGGGGTATTGCTCATTGGTAGACCACTCCTGGATTCAATCCCAAGTAACTAATACACACACACATACACATACACACACATACATACACACACACACATACACACAACGTTGAATGGGGGAACAGCACAGTGAGCCCAATTTTCTGAAAATGGCGGTACCTTCTAGAAGTCTATGAGAGAATTGATGTGGCCTGAATGATGTCCACCATCCCTCTCTTTCACACACACAAACTCAGAGATGCCTCCAATCTGTGTGTGTTCAGATGTGACTGATATGGAAATAGGCACTTCTACACTGTGTTTTTATTAAGACTGCCTTTTGATCTGCAGCTGTGGTATCTATTTGCAGAATTTGACTAATTTTTCTTTTTAGATTCATATTCTTACTGACATTTTAGTTCAGAAATAAAAAGCATGCTAGACAGGTATGGTGGCACACACCTCTAATCATGGTACTTGGGAGGCTGAAACAGGAAGATGTCAGGTTTTAGACCAGCCTCAGCAACTTAGTGAGACTCAGCAACCTAATGAGTTTTTTTTTGTAACAACAACAACAACAACAAGAATAAGAAGAATAAGAATAAGAATAATTAAGGACTGGGGTATAGCTTGGAGGTAGAATGCCCCTGGGCTAAATCCCCAGTACCAAAAAAAAAAGAAAGAAAAAGAAAAAAAGAAACACCATGCTCAGAGCCATCAATGAGGAAAGAGGTTGAAAACCCCCAATTTCCATGCTATTGTATTAGTCTCTGTGATTTGTCATACTATCACTAGGGTTCATCCTCATGGATTTGCTGCTGTTGCAGGATATTAATTACAGATGTAAAGCACCCCTGGATTATTCTGCAGTGCAGAGATCATGATCCAATACTCATGAAAGCACAATAGATAGATCTAGAAGT
Organism: Glis glis; assembly: GCA_004027185.1. Classification (NCBI taxonomy): domain Eukaryota; kingdom Metazoa; phylum Chordata; class Mammalia; order Rodentia; family Gliridae; genus Glis; species Glis glis. Next base: position 19,826 of record PVJS01035300.1, on the reverse strand, counting down.
TAAACAGATTTTCCCAACTTTAAAAATCATAACAAAAAACTACACATTTTTTGTGTATTTCTATTTTGTGTATTTTCATCTAGTCTTTGAGCATTTACTTGTATGTTTCACAGTTGTACTTATATTTCCAATTTTATTTACTATTTTCACCTCACATACAAAATATTTTCCCATGTCTCTATGCATACTTCCTAGATATTCTTTTTCATGAATTCATGATATTTCAACAGGTTTAGTTACCTTGACTTATCATTCTTCTGCATTGAATATTTTAGGTTTATTTCTAAATCTTCACTTTTTTTTGCGGTACTGGGGATTGAACCCAGGGGCTTCTACCTCCAAGCTACACCCCCAGCCCTATTTTTCTTTTTATTTTGAAACAGGGTCTCACTAAGTTGCGGAGGGCCTCACTAAGTAGCTGAGGCTGGTTGAGAACCTGCGATCCTCCGGTCTCAGCCTCCCAAGTACTGAGATTACAAGCGTGCACCACCACGCCCAGCTAAATCTTCACTCTTAATAATGTTGTAGCACATGTGACTTTTCCTTTATTTATCCAACCAAACTTTCTCAACATGGAAATACTCATTTAAACAGCACGGGCCTCTTGAACTCTTGATATGTATTGTTAAATTCATTCCCATAAGAGTTACAGCAGTTATATCCCCAAAGTGTATGAGTGCAAACAAGTATCTTTGCACACTTTCCATGTACAATGTTCTGTTTTAGGACATATTATGCAAGCGACATCTTGGGAGAAACAGAAATGGAGTATAAGGTTAAGTGGAAGTGTGCTGATGTAGCTTAGAAACTTATTGTCTCATGGTTTTGGAGGCTAGAGGTCAGAAATCAAGGTGCTTGCAGGATTGGATCCCTCTGAGGGCAGTGAGAGAGAATCTGTTTCATGCCTCTCTCCCGGCTTCTGGTACCCTCTGGCACTCCTTGGCTTACATATGTTGTTCCTTCTGTGACTTCGTTCAACTGTCTTTCTTCTCTTTGTGTGTCCACATTTCCCCTTTTCATAAGGACATATTGGGTTAGGGCCCACCATATTCACAGACATATTGAATCAGGGCCCACCTTAGTGGGTCATCCTGACTTGGTCATCTGCCAAGGCTCAAATTCAAATAGGCTTATGTTCACAGATACTTGGGGGTTTGTGGACTCCACGTTCTTCTGGGAGACTCAGTTCAACTTATAATAAGCCCCAAATGCAAATTTTTGGGCAGACAAGATGGAGTAGGTACAGGACAGTGGAAAGAGCCCATGCTTTGAAGTCAGGCAGTACTAGATTGGAGTCTCCATTCAGTTATTTACTGCTTCTGTGATCTTGAGCAAGTTATTTAATGTCTTTGAGCCACATCTTAAAATGGAATTAATTATATCTATTTTGCAGTGTTATTATGAGGATTGGAGCTAATGAAGCAAACTATCTTTGCAAGAACAAAGGGGACTACTTACTTATCTGTTCTGTGAAACTGAGCTTCAAAGTTACCTGGCTGTCATTTCAATCTACCTGGTTCAGAATATATATATACCTTTTACAAATTATACACATATATCTTCTACAAATGATTTAACTTGGGACTTTAAAAAATAATGATACTAGAAATGATTGAGAATGGCCGAAATGATGCTTTGAAATAAACTATGTAAAGTTTTTTGTTTTTATTTCTATTATTTGTGACACTGGGGATTGAACCCAGGGGCATTCTGCCTCTGAGCTACACCCCCAGTCCTATTTTTTATTCTTTATTTTGAAACAGGGCCTCACTAAGTAGCTGAGGCTGGCCACGAACTTATGATCCGCCTGTCTCAGCCTCCCAAGTACTGAGATTACAAGCGTGCGCCACCATGCCTGGCTTCTATGTAAAGTGTTCTAAAGCTATAATAAGCAGAACATTACTTCTCAGATTCTAAATGTCTATTTCTAGCCTGGTCTCACTGAGAAATTCCAAGTTAGAACTTAGGGAACATAATTTTGGCAAGTTCCTTTGAACCCTTTGGAACTTGTGTTTCTTTTCTTCTAATTTTCCTTCCTTCCTTCCTTCCTTCCTTCCTTCCTTCCTTCCTTCCTTCCTTCCTCCCTCCCTCCCTCCCTCCCTCCCTCCCTCCCTCCTTCCCTTCCTTCTCCTCCTTCTCCTCCTCTTTTGTCTCTTCTCCTCCTCCTCCTCTTTCATCTCCTCTTCTCCTCCTTCTCTTTCTCCTCCTCCTCCTCCTCCCCCCTTTTTTGTGTGCAGGAGATTGAACCCAGGAACATTCTACCTCCAAGATATATCCCCCAACCCCCCCCTTTTATTTTGAAACAGGGTCTTGCTAAGTTTCTGAGGCTGGCCTTGAACCTACAATCTTTTTGTCTCAGCCTCCCAAGTATTGGGATTACAGGCTTGCACCACCACACCTGGCAGGATTTGTGCTACTTTCCCAGTGTTTTATCTAGAAGGATGGAGAGACTGTCTCTGGTTTGATGGATGCAATATTCAACCAATTCAATCAGAGTTAAGTAGGACAAGGAGATACTGGGATTTTTTTCTGTGTGCTGACTTTTCTAAGATGCCTGTGAGTTTTATCACTACCCTGGTGTTCCAGGGCCGGGTGATCCATTGTGTATTGTAATTGAGCTCAGGAGACTTCAGTGTGGCCTTTTGGTGACTGAACAATAGCTAAGTCCTCCTCTGAGTTGTGGCTCCACAAGAAGGTCTAATAGTCTCAGCAATGCCGGTACATCATCTGCTATTGCACTGTAATGCTCCAGCGGTCCACACGCCATAGTAAGAACCTGGAAACCTTAAATTAAGGGCATAAGCAAAACAGCATCTCCTATTTCTGCTCTACCAACCCTGGGTCTCTAAAAGTCTTCATACATTTGTAGATGTGTGTGGTTGGCATTAGGAACTGGAAGGTAGGATCATTCTGAATCACAGCTCCTTTTTGTGAAGCCTGAAGAGAAGCACTGAGTCTCAGGGTGTCAGGACAAGATGAATGAAAGATGTTAGTTCCTGCTACTGGGGCCCGAGGCCAGGGCTCAGGCTGCCTCTTTTTGCCCAAGTGAAAAGTCTATCTTTTGTACACAGTGCCCCTAAGATGACTTCAGTAGCTCTTTAATTGTCCCAACTATTTTGTCTTGCTACAAAACCAAAGTTTAATGATACTTTGGAAACTATATTGTTTTGTACCTAATAAATTTGAATAAATTTATTAGGCACAAAACATGAATGTAATTTATTCATTCAAATGATACAATGCAAACTAACATTTGCTTAATGTGGAAACAAATTGGTGTGACTGGTTGCTTTCCTTTATACAAGTCAGGATAATTATAACAATATTCATTAGAAAGCTCCTCCATATAATTGTGCTAATTTTATTTAATGGGTGGTCCATCCTTTCCTCAGATTTGAAACACTACCTTTATGTTCCCACATATCCCTAGTTTTGTTCCTGAGCTTTATTTCTTTTACTGACCTATTTATTGTTCAGTTTCTGTATCAGTACCATTTGTTAAAAAATTACAAGTTACATTAAAAATGTAATTTTAGGACATATTTTAAATACATAGGACTAGACTCTTGTGTTTTGTAATGACTTTATAACAACCCTGCATTTATTATTTGGGGAAGTTTCTTTAACTTAAGAGATTTTCCAAATATGTTAATGTTGATGAGATTTTGATTATACTTATGTTGAATTGGTAAATTAACTAAGGGAAAGGTTAATATCCTTATGATATTGCCTGCAAGTAACATGATACATTTTTCATTCAGAAAATATTATTTTCTTTATGCAGAGAATACCTTATACATTTTCCCAAGTATTTCCTTGATTACTCAAATTTTATTATGAAATTATAAATTTTTTATATTTTTGTTTTAAAAATTAGATTTTAAGAATTATATGATACTTGGGCTGGATGCAGTGGCACACACCTGTAATTCTGATACTTGGGAGATTGTGACAGGAGGATTACAGGATTGAGGCCAGCCTCGACAATTTAGGGACACCCTCAGCAATTTAGTGAGTCTCTATTTAAAAATAAAAAAGAAATAGGGCTGAGGGTGAGGCTTGGAAGTATAATGCCCCTGGGTTCAATCCCCAGCACCAAAAATAAATAAATAAATAAATAAATAAATAAATAAATAGTAAATAAATAAATATGATTCTTTTGTTACTATTGGAATATGGGAAATGTTATTCATTTTTGTATATTTACCTTATATAAAGATCCTAACAAATATTCTTATTACTTCTAATATTTTCTTTGTACTGATTAATCTTATAAAATAGGGCCACCAGAATAATAGCTGTGGATAGTGGGCATACTTGTCTTGCTTCCATATCAAATGAGAAAACATTAGCACATTCTTTTTCTTCTGAGAAATAATAGATTGTCTTGGCAAAGTTTAAATTCAAAGGACTTATTCTTTGAAAATGTTTTGATAGAGTTTTCATATTAAAAAATATCTGGGCCTGGTATCTTTTTGTGAATAAAACTTTGATTACATTTTCCATTTTTTTCTCCTATGGCTATTCATCTGAATTTTGAGATGTTTTGCTACTTTTTTTACTTTTGTACTTTTATTTTTTATGTAGTAATCCTTTATGAGTTTCAATTGCATTGGTTAAGATATTGTACTAGTATTCTCTTATTATAAAAAATCTTTATCTTATGATTGCTTCTCCTTATTTCTTTGTTATTTATGTCTTCTCTTTCTTAGATTTGTTACACATAGATTTATTTTAGTGGACTTTTAAAGAAATACCTCTATATTTTATCTTTAATTCTGCCATTTTTGTTTATCTTTTATTCCATGATTTTTTATTAATAAAATTTATTTAAAAAATATTTTGATTTATTTTGTTGGCCTTTTTCCTGGTTCCTTAGTTGAATGTTTAGTTTATCTTCAGTTTTCTAATAAATGCACTTAAGTTTTGTGTTTTCTTCTAAGCACCACTTTGGATGCACTTCATGCATTTTAATATATAGTTTTCATAGTTGTTTATTTGTAATTAGACTAGTTCTAGTGACTTTTAAAACACTTTCTCTTTGTTGTAAACTTAGAGTGTTGGATTTTGATCAGATCTAATGAGGCTTGTAAATTTTGACTTTGGTGGAATTTTTGGAGCATTTTATTGTGACAAAACATGGCAAATTTTTTTTTAGTGTTTCAGAGTTATTTGAAAGAAAAGATATTCTCTATATTTAGAATTTATTCTTTATATGTTAATAAATTAAATTTTGTAATAGTGTTATTCAAATTCTCTGTAAACTTTTTTTGTCTGCTTAGTCGATCTTTTTCTGAGAGATGAGTTAAGGCTTTCTGTTATAATTTTGACTTTCATAAATCCACATTTTTTCTAATAGCTTTTGCTTTTAGGTTGATAGTATGCTATCTAGGCATGAGGGTTCATGACTATAGCTATCTGCTTGGGGGAATTACAGCTTATACCATTATAAATCCCTCTTTGTCCTATTTCATGCTTTTTGACTTCAATGCTACCTTTTTCAATGATAATAATGACACTTATACTTTCTTCTATTGTGAATTTTCTGGGATATATGTATTTATGCTTTATTTTTAATCTTTCTGTGTTGTTTATTGTAAATAGCATGTTCCTAGAAATTTAACTTATAACTTTAATTTGCTTTTATTGATAGATTTAATTTTATTCTCACCACCTTATTTTGTCTTCATTTTATCATACTTTATATGTTTTTATCATGATTTTTCTTAATTAGATTATTTTTCTGCTCCATTTTCTACTGGCTTGAATATTTCTGTTCTGTATTTTGTATGCTAATCCTACACAATCCTACTATATTCTAACCCTATACAATCCCTGTCTTTCAACCCTCATAACTGGATCTGTTGTAATTATACAGTCTTTGTTTCTAGAGTGTTACTTGTTTATTAATGTTTATATTTTCATAAAACTTTTTCTTTTAAGAACAGTTTCTATTTACAGACAAAATTAAGAGAGTACATATAGTTCCCATATAGCCCACCCAGTTTCCCTTATTATTAACATTTTAAATTTGTACTGATTAATGAACCAATATTGACACAGCATTATTAAATAAAGTCAACTTACTATAATATCTTGGAATTCAAATTTCCTTAGGTTTTATCCTTTACTTTTCCTATCCAGGATACTACATTACATCTAGTTATCATGTCTCCTTAGACTCCTCTTGGCTATGGCAGTTTCTCAGACTTTCCTTATTTTTAATGAGTGTGTTTGTTTCCTGTGGCTTCTATCACATTCTGCCAAAAACTTTATAACTTAGAATAGTAGAAATGTATTCTCTCACAGTTCTGGAAGAGGTTCAGGGTCTGAAGTCCTATAGGACGATACTCAGGGAGCTCTAAGGAGGAATCATTCCTTGCTTCTTCCAGCCTCTGATGGTTTTCCTGGCATTTCTGAGCTGTGACCACGTTACTCCAATCTCTGCCTCTGTCTTTGTATTGCCTTCTCATGTGTGTACATCTGTGTCAAATCTCCTTTGCTTGTATTTTATAAAGATATTTGTGTTGGCGTTTAGGATGCACCCAGATAATATAAGGTACTTGGAAGGCTGAGGATTGCAGGTTTGAGACCAGCCTTAGCAATTTAGCAAAATTCTCAGCAACCTTGTGAGACTCAAAAGTGTTTCAAAACAAAGTGAAACAAAACAAAAGGGCTGGGGGTATAGCTTGGAAGTGGAACACCCCGGGTCCAAGTTCAATCTTCAGTACCACCACCAAAAAAAAAAAAAATTGAAGATTCTTTTTCAAATGAGGTAGCATTGACAAATGCTAGGGATTAGCACCTGACATCTTCAGGTGGTCATCGTTCATCTTACTATAATAACTTTGAATTTTGAGGATCTGATCAGGCATTTTATTTATTTATTTATTTATTTATTTATTGCGGTACCGGGGATTGAACCCAGGGGCGTTTTACCTCCGAGCTATACCCCCAACCCTATTTTTTATACTTTATTTTGAAACCGGGTCTCATGAAGTTGCGGAGGGCCTCACTAAGTAGCTGAGGCTGGCCGCGAACCCGGATCCTCCGGTCTTCGCCTCCCAAGTACTGGGATCACAAGTGTGCGCCACCATACCCCGCTGATCAGGCATTTTATAGGATGCCTTGTATTGGACTTTCACTAATGTTTTCCTCATGGGAATATGGATTTTGGGAAGGTAGAGTACAGAAGTGGAATGCCATTTTCATCACATCATAGCTAGGGTACGTACTGTCTATATGATTTGCCACTATTGATGTTGATCTTGATCACCTGGCTGAGGTGGTGTTTGTCAGATTTCTTTGCTGTAAAGTTATTCTTTTTTCCCATTTCCCATACTGCACTCATTAAATAAGGAATAGATTTGTCTCTTCTCTCCAATTTATTTACTTTTTTTTTGAGGTACTAGGGATTGAACTCAGGAGGCATTCTACCTCTGAGCTACACTGCCAGCCCTATTTTTTATTCCTTATTTTGAAACTGGGTCTCACTAAGTTGCGGAGGGCCTCACTAAGTAACTGAGGCTGGTTGAGAACCTGCGATCCTCCTGTCTCAGCCTCCCAAGTACTGGAATTACAAGCATGCGCCACCACACCCAGCTTATTTACTTATTTAGTCATTAATTTACATCACTATAGACTCATACTTATTTTATTTTGTTTATTTAATTTATTTTATACTTTTGATACTTTCATTGGTGCATTATAGTCTCACATAGTGATAGTTACATATATGCACACAGCACTTGGTGGGCTTTTCCCTGGCTCCCTCTCCATTCCCTCCCTCCCTTTCCCCATACAGGGTATTGAAATTGACATTGGTATTCTAACATATGTACATAATGTCGATGGAAGTGATTCCTTCATTAATCCTCCTTCCCTCCCTCCCCCTTTCCCTAGACCACCTCCCTGGCTCCACTCAAGTTTCTCCTCCATTATCTAAAGTCACACTGGTTTCCCGCTTTCTCCCTAGCTTCCGCATATGAGAGAAAACATACAACACTTCAGTTTCTGTGACTGACTAATCTCACTTAACGTAAAGTTCTCCAGGTCCATCCATTTTCCTGCAAATGACATAATTTTGTTCTTCTTTATTCCTGAGTACAATTCTATTGTGTTATTTTATACTTTTGCAATAATTCAATACTGCTCAAATCATTCCATCTTTGGCCACTGGAGGCTCTTTCACTTGGTTCTTTTGTCCTTTGGCATTCTTCCATCATTGTAGGTTCCATCATTGTAGGTTCACCCACCCACATCCTCAGTGTTGGGCTGCTCCGGGGTGGGGCCATGGCTCACCCGCCTGTGTCCTCAGTGCTGGGGTGCTCCTGGGCCAGGCTGTGGCTCACCTGTGTGCCCTCAGTGCTGGGGTGCTCCGGGGCAGGGCTGTGGCTCACCTGCCCGCATCCTCAGTACTGGGCTGCTCCTGGGCAGGGGCCATGGCTCACCCACCCATGTCCTCAGTGCTTGTCTGCTACTGGGTGGGTTTGTGGCTCACCTGCCCATGTTCTCAGTGCTGGTCTGCTCCTGGGGAAGGGCCGTGGCTCACTCTCCCGAGTCCTCAGTGCTGGCCTGCTTCTGGGCAGGGCTACATCATCTTTGTCTCTCCTCCTCACTCTCCAAGCACATATCTTAATGTAAATGTTAGTGTGTGCCACAGGTACCTAAAGATGCCATAAGCAACTTTGAGAACCAGCCACTCTGGGGGAGCTTTAGGGCAGTCTATGTGCCTGGGGGGTGCGAGGCTGGCTGATGTATTAATTATTTGAAGAGCTCTTTCTTGATTGATTTGTGGTATCCCCATGTACCTCCTTGAGGCAGTGTGGACACAGGGGACTGCAGTCTGGCACCACGAAGGGTCTGTGGATTTAAATACATGGTGCTTCATTTTGATTGTTGTTTCTTTCCATGAAAAATATTAGGGGATGCCCAGTTTGCTTCTCAGTTCATTCGCTTAACACACACACACACACACACACACACACACACACACACACATACACACGAGTCATTAATATGTCAAGGGCTGTGTGAATTAAATGAAACATAAGATAGCATTACAACTTTGAAGAGGCTGAGAATTTGGGGAAAAAGATAAGGAAATGGACAAATTACAATAAAATATTATAAGTGATATATAGGTACACATAGGACAAATATAAAAAGAGAAGAGAAACTGCCTGGGAAAGTAACTATTGAGATGCGTCTTACAGGTGGTGTGGGTATCTGGAAGATGAGGAGGGGTGGAAATGTGCAGGTTATTCTCCATATATTCCCATAGAAATTCTCTGCCCTTATATTCTACATCAGCCAGGATCCCTTTTGGCTTCCATTAGGATTCAGCCAATGGGAGATAATAGCAGGAGGTTGGTTGGAAGGTAGGAGGAGAGAGGATGGAGTGTTTCTTCCGTTTCTTTTCAGCTTTGCTGTACCTTTCTGCCAGTGGATGGCCTTTTCACATCTGGAATGGTAAGTTGGAGGCTGACATGATCACCTCTATGTTTTGGGAAGATAGTTAGTGATGGTGCCAAGTAAAGTGACATGGAGACAGGACCGGGATGCTGAAGAGTGGAAACTATTACAGTTCACACAAGAGATGAAACGGATCTGCATTAAGGCAGTGGAGTGAGAGGCAAGAGGGCACTTTTGAGGTAGATACTATTGATATTCAGTGATGAGTTAATATAAGGAGTGAGAAGGGATAAATGTGACATAAAGTTGTATCATTTGGTAATACTAGGGAGGATGATGACAGGAAGATAGGAATGTGGGAGAGAAGGGAGAAAAATAATACATTTAGATTATAGTTTTGACTAGTTGTAGGTCTTTGTTGGCAGAAGGACATTGAATTCTACCTATATAACTCCTTGCATTTCTCAAGGAATTTTAAATTATTATGAGTACTTTAAAAACCTTCTCTGTGTATAGCACATTTAACTACTATTCAAGGGTTATGATAATGAGAATCATAAACCATGGAAGAGTTAATCTGTGCCTCTCAAATAATTTATTGTAATAGGATGAAGGAAGCTTGCAGCCAATGCTTTAAAAATATTAAACCAATCATAAATCAAAGTATTTTGTGAATACAAAATGAAGGAAAAATTTGAGAATAAGTATAAAAAGAGGAAGTTCAGTTGTGGATGCAAGTTTTTCTTTTTAAATTTGGCATTATTTCTGGCAAAATTTATTTTTAAAAGGGTAACTTCATACACCATTATTGAAGTTGAATTTCAAGGCTAAAGTGTGAGGGATGATTTTCCTGTCATTTGTCACCAAGGAGCCTGCACTTCCACTGCTGTGATTATTTCAAGGTGAAAGGTGAGAAGAAATGTTCCTTACAGTTTATTCAGCTGGATGTCAGTATTGGTAATCTCAGTCACTATGGTATTTGAGCTGTTGGCTCTGAAAGGATTTACTCTTTTTCACAAAGAAAGAGCAGAATGGTGGTAGAAAAGATAAAAAGAAATGAGATTTAGAAAAAGTGGATTTCTGTGTCCACAAAATAGCTTTTTATTCAGGAAAGCTTTAATGGGAATTAGTAGTATTGTTTCACATAAAGGGCTAGATTAACATAGTGCCATAAAAGATAGATATATTTATAGTTTTAAAATTTATACTTCTCTGTGAAATCATTTGGTGAATTAAAAATGAGGATTGGTGTAGACTCTTATATTGTTATTAAAATATTTTTATTTTATATTTATAAATATATTTGAAAAATATTATGCCTAGAGGGTCCCTTTTATGTGCCTGAGATGGTGGAGGAAAGAAGGTAAACCAGGCACTGAGAAACTAGAAGTATTTTCTTTTCTGTGATTTTAATCAAAGCCCAATCTCCTCATTGTTTGATTAAAACTTCTAAAAAATGATGGCAGAAGGTAAGCCTTTGGAGGTGGGCCTCTTGATATGTGCTGGAAGAGTTACATAAAATGAACAGCAAGATACTCCTGTTCAGCCCTCTAGAAGTTTATAGACTAGAGAAAATGTCTTTACCTTTATTTTAATTACTTAAGATCTTAGAGATGGGATTTTTGGGAATCTGATTGAACCCATTCATTTTTACAAATGAGAAAACTGAGGCCTGCAGATGTTACATAACCTGCCCAAGGTCTCATGACTAGCCAACCTTAAAGCTAAGACAGTTACAGCCAATTACATTTTCTGAGGAATCATGGAATTCGCTCTAAGCTCAACAGAAGGAAAGTGAAGAAAATTGGCGGAAGAAGTGTGCTAGTAGGCCACTTTTATACCACTGGAGCCTTTGGGCTTTTAAAAGTTGATGTGAGCCAGGCATGTAATCCCAATACTTGGGAAGCTGAAGATCACAGGTTTGAAGACAGCCTCAGCAGCTTACCAAGATCCTGTTTTAAAATAAAAATACAATAGGGCTTGGGGTGTAGCTCAGAGGTAGAGCACCCCTGGGTTCAATCCCAGTATTAAAAAAAAAAACTAATGTGCAGGCTGGAGGTACCACGCAGTGGTAGGGTGCTTGCCTAACACATGCAAGGCTCTGGGTTCCATTCTTAGCACTACACACATACAAAAATGTTAATGTTCATATTTACTATTATCTCAATGCAGAGCTCGCCATCTATTTCACTGTGGGGTAGATGAGCACCGTGAAAAGGGAAGAGGAATGATGCACAAGTCAGAAAGTTGACCTTCTTTTGACTTTCACTGGCTGTCGGATTTTCCCAGCTTCTCTGGGATTCAGATTCCTCTGCTGACATTTATGTTTTGATCTTATTGTGATAGATATTTTTTGGCCACCCAACATCCATTTCTTACTTTCTGGTGGAAGCAGCTTGATTTCCTTTTTTGGTGTGACTATCATCTCAAGCTGCTTTTCTCTGGCCAAGCTCTCTCTCTCAAGATAGAGCCTATCAGAGTGTCTCCTTGGGACTTCTTTTCTTGAGAAGATTGCAAAAAAAGTGTATTGGGAGGGGGGGAATGGGAAGACAGGGTGGCACCAAGTGCTGTGTGCATGTATGTTACTGTCAACTTGATTTTCATTGTGATGTGAGACTATAATGCACCAATAAAAACACATTTAAAAAAAAGTTCTAATTTAATTCAAAACTAAAAAAAAAAGAACACTTCTTTTTTCTGGTTCACAATGGTGCTAATTCCCTAAAGTGACATCTCTCAGTTCTTCCTACTTGGAGTCAGGGAATGGTCCTTGTTCTGTTTCTATCTAGATGAACAGATGCTTCTTGACTTACAATGGGGTTACATTCTGATAAAACCAATTTCAAATTGAAGATACTATAATTAAAGAATGCATTTAATCCACCTAACTTGCCGGGCATGGTGGCACATGCCTATAATCCCAGTAATTGGGAGGCTGAGATAGGATTGCAGGTTCGCAGCCAGCCTCAGCAACTTAGTGAGATCCTGCTTCCAAATAAAAAATGAAATAGGACTAGGGATGTTGTTGAGTGACAGAATACCCCTGGGTTCAATCCCAATACCATACATACACACTACACCTACCTAACATCATCTTATCAACACAGTACACTGCAGAGTATTGGTTGTTTATTCTTGTGACATCATGGTTGACTGGTAGTTGCCACTGGCCAACACTGCAAGAAAGCATTACACCACATATAACTAGCCCAGAAAAGAATCAAAATGAATAACTGAAAACATGGTCTTCACTGAACGCATATTGCTTTTGCACCATTGCAAAGTTGAAAAATCTTAAGTTGAACCATTCTAAATCAGGGACCATCTGTATTTTTTCTCCAGCCCCGCAATTCTTTACATTATTTAAGATCTTTCTTCTATTTCACATTTTTACTTAAGAAAGTTAGATTTGTTTTTTATTACTTACAAACTTAGATTTATATACTCAGTTATCGTGATGCTAAAGTAAAAAATAAAGCTTGAATCAGATAGAAATTATTATATATGCATATTACATATTTTCATTCTTCAGTGATTTTTAAATTGTATATTTAGAGGTTCTGACATGTAGTCTGTTTCTCATGTTACATGTCTCAGTCAATTGGGTAAAGCACATACTTTTAGAGTCTGGGAAAATTCTGGCCAGAAAGTAAGAACCCTCTCTTATAGTATTTAAGGTGTGAGCACATACAGAATCTTCATTCTTTAGGAAAGGAAGAGAGGTTAAAAGGAAAATGTGCACAAGACATCGAGACTGCTAAGAATATCTCAGGCAACAGAGATGCCCATAAGTGGGGGCTCTGCTTTCTCACGTCAGATGATGTCAAATCAGGGGTCTACAGCCCAGAGGGAGAATTTGAGAGCTTTAGATTTTGTTGTGCTCCCCTAGTACTTCATATTTGTGCTGCTCAGGTCTCAAGATGACTATCCCTTGCATTCCTCCCTAACTTTCATATTGTCTCTTCTGTGGGAGAATGCTCTGAGGCTGCCCAGAGAGATCCTTCTAGAATGATATTGTGACCTCCTCAAGGTTGGCGAGACCTGTGAGAGATGCATTGTATATAACTTGCTCCTCTTGAAGGAGAGTCTTTTATGTAAATTCACATAAGGCCGTGTTTCTCAAACTTCAGCACACATCAGAATCTCATTAAAATGCAGAATTTTGGCTTCATTCTTGCATTTTCTGATTCATTCAGTCTAGGGTAAGGTCCAGAAATCAGCATTTAGACCAGTTCTGCTAATTTGGGGATCATGCTTTAAGAGACATTAATAGAGTATAACCACTTGAAGGTAAATTGGCAAGCTTATATACTTACATTTGGGGGATATGACCTTGAGGCAGGGGAGATAATTAAATAGGGATTTAACTGTAAGGGTATAAAGAAAAATGAAGGATTTATAACGAGCTATTAGTAAAACAGAATTTTCAAGTATGCAGCAAGATAACATACTTGAAACTGAGACTAGGTTGACCAAGGAAAGGATTTATAAACTCCCTCATCTTCTCCTTTAACAAATGAAGAGGCAAGTCTGGTAAATCTAATCATCATGGTACTGTTTTGTTCCGTTTTGTTTATTCATAATGTTTTAGATATGCAAGATCTTGGCAAAACAGGAAGAACAAAAAGGGAAAAGCTGTTCTTTTTCACTCTCCTGGACTGAGCGTGGGAAAGCTTACTACGTGATGTACTTTTCTCCCCACTCTGAAATCTTGGGATGGGGATTCATTGGCTTCATCGGCTTAGGGACCCCTACCCTGCTTCCCATTGCAGTCTGTAGGGAGATAACCGTAGCAGCCTGTGCAGCCAGTTAAAGTCATGTTGGTGGCTCAACATAGTTGAATGAATTAAGGATCTGAGTTGAGGTGCCCTGAGTCTTCCTTAGGTAGTGAGGAAAGAATCCAGAAGTTCAGTCCCATGCTATGGAGAAAAAGGACAGGTAAGTAAAGGTGCTGATGGTGGGTTTATCTCAAGTATCCTTCCATGTGATGGGGACCAAGTCCATAGCCAAGAACTGTAGAAAGGATACCTGGACCAGTGGCCAAGTGGCAGTCCCAATTATCTTAGGAGAGAACTAGTGTGAGCTGGGGTGGGACTCAGTTCAGCAAGGAGCGGTGACCAGTGCTCACTGGAACATTGTGCCAGCCAGGAACATACCTGTGGTCTTCAGTAGCAGTAGATACTCACAGAATGATCAGGAATTGGGCCAGTCACACCTAACTGGTCAGCAATCCAGGGAGCAACCAGAACAGCCACACTTTACAGAGATCAACAAGGGCTCTGAATAAAAAAAAAAAATCAGTTCTCCTCCAATTACATTAGGTCACAAAAGCCACATTTCTCTTTTACACACTTCCATACTGTCTCAAAGAGGATTGAGAAGGCTTAAAACTTTGAAATAATGAGATTTACTTCAGTCTCTTAAGCAGAAACTGATTAAGCTACTGATTTTAAGCAAGGTTATCACATGAGACTAGTGTTTATTCCAGCCTGACCACCCCTCCTTTTACTACAAAGTTACAAAGAAACAAAAAATCTTTCACTGTACAACTAAGGGTGGCATTGTCATGCTGTGTATTAAGAAAATACAAGAGTATTAGGCATTGCACATCTAGGGATCCAAAGAATATCTTCAGAATTCTTTTTCCATTTCTCAGGTCTGTGTTATTTCATGTTGATTTCAATTTTAGACAGGGCTTAACAAATGGTGGTAAAGAATGTTACCTACATCTCAGAATGCTTAGTGATGGCCTAGTATCCTGATCAACCCTTTGAAAGGACTCTGGTCCCATGGGTGGTATGCCTTCCCATATGATATAAGGAGGGGGGTTATGTAGCTGACTTCCTCACCTGCTGGGGGAGGATCCTTTTCTGAAAGAAAAAAAGTTGAGACTCAGAAATGTAACAGGTGAGCTGGGCATGGTGTGCCATGCCTGTAATTCCAGTACTTGGGAGGCTGAGACAGGAGGATCACAGGTTCAAGGCCAGCCTCAATAACTTAGTGAGACCCTCAGCAACTTAGTGAAAGTCTGTTTCAAACTAAGAAATAAATGGGGCTGGGGATGTAGCTCAGAGGTAGAATGTCTCTGGGTTCAATCCCTGGTATCACACCACACACACACACAAAATACAACAGGTGCCAACTACAACATAGTTGCAACCTGTAGGCCCTATTGTGATACTGATTTTGCCTAATGTCTGAGAGGAAACAATACAGAAATTTATGAGGAAGTGCCCCAGCATTAGCTTCATATGTGCTCCTGGAATTTGGAATTTTCGAGAGACATGCTAAGGGAGGAACCAGGTTTCCCCTACACGTGACATTATATAATTTTGAGTGCCAAAAAAAAGTATCCTGTGTTGGGAAAATACTTGAGAGAGATGTCATTAGTTTACTTTGAGTGTCTGCTAGGTCCTCCCCCCACACACACATACTTCTTCACTTTGTTAAGTAATTTATCCTTTAGGACTTATCTCAGGCAGCACCTCTTCCAGGAAGCCCTTCTAGTGCTAGATTAAGAATGCCTTTCTATAGTAGTATCTTTATGAATGTGATCACATAATTTGTTGTCTAAATTGAGGCACATTTGAAATTGAAGTTATTAGCACTAATTTTAAAAATTATGCTAGAATAATAGGCATAAGCTAGAATTGTTTAAGGCAATAGAATGCATAATCCTCCTGCCTATGGATGTCGTACTGTAGTTATTGCTTACTTATGTGTCTTCCCAACTAGCTGGTGAGCCACTTAATAATACATATTGTCTCTTATTTTAAATGCTCAATATAATGCTGTTAAATGGTGGTTTAATACTGAACAATGAAGTTCCCCATAGTCCTTGAGGGCTGGCAGATTTACTTAGTCTCCTTGGCTCTAGAGGGTTAATTCACGCTTTGGGTACACTTGATCATTTCCCACCCCCTGCTTATTATTGGATGCTGACATATATATATTAAAGGTCATCCTTCCATATCTCTCCAATGCAAATGAGACTAATTACATGATTCTATGTAGTGAGATCTGAACCACCAATAAAAGTGAATTAGGCTGCTTCTGATAGTGTGCAGATCCAGTAACCCCTTCCTTTAGCTTTATTTGAAAATTCTTATTTTGTATATAACATACTATAAACCAACCATCTAAACATAATAATAGCTTAATTTATTTTGCATTTTTATGGCAGGTTTGTATATAAATGTATTTCAAAATATAATTTTCTAAACTTGCAGATATTCATAATCATTTAGAAATGATAAAAAAGTTGTCAAATACTTGTAATTATATAAATTGTCACTCAAATTACAGGAAGCTTAGAAAAGCTTTATTGCTATTTAGTTTTGTTTGAATGCTCCTGAGTGAGCTATTGAAAGCTTTGATAAATCAAGAGGGCTGAAAGATGGAAATGGTCATGGTGTTTAAGTTATGTTACACTTAAATCCATTTAATTAACTATTTTCACAAACATGGTATTCTTTTGAAAAAAATTTAAAAGATCATTCTTTTCCAGTTTTCTTTCACAGAACTAAAAAAATTATCCCTGCATGCATTTTTGTATTTCTCATTCTTTGTTTTTCTTCCAATGCATCTATATAATTATATGTTCATGTTGTCATGGTGATTCAGGGCTGGAATTGTGAGACTGTTGTAATCACTTGCCTCAGCCTGAAACCTGCTGTCCGGCCCAGCTAAATCAGCAATGTAATGGTAGATGGTCAATGTTTTCTTTTCTGTAAATTAATCTGTTATTAGAATATTCTTGAAAATATTTCTTTAGCTGGCAGAATCTATTCAATACATAGCACTAATATGTATCATAAGTTTAATGAAAGTAGCTCCTCGGCTTCTTACATGTAAATCTCTTTGTGGTCTTCTTTTTTTTCTAGCTGATCTTTCTTCCAAGCTGACCTGCTTTTTCCCTTTCCTAAGCATATAGTTTATTCAAATAGGAAATATGCATATTTTAAAAGTAATTCATGGGCATTTAAAATATTCAAAACAGACATCGATCCATAGAATAATTTTTTCTCCACTTTAGTCCTTCACTGGACTTAATATCACAGATAAACACCATCAATAATTATGATTGTCCTTTTAGGTTTTCCCCTTTTGCCATATATTAGATCATACTTAATATTCTGTTTGTCATATGAATTTTTTCACTCAGTATTTTGCTGGCAACTTTTATGTCAGTACATATCAATCCACTTTATCCTTTTTAACATCTGCATAGTGTTCTATTCAAAGATGCAGTATAATTAATATCTTTGATAAGTCCCATAGTGCTTGACCTTTATACTGTTACCTACTTTTCTAGTTGCAAATTGCAAACTATATCTTATATCCCAATTTAGAAATGCAAGACGTAAATAAAACCATATAAGCAAATATAAGAAAAAACCCAAACACAAAATCATAGTATTATAAAAATGGCAGTTGGAGTTTAGTAAATCTTCTCTCCAAAAAAGAATAAATAAATCTTGACAAAAATCTCAAGACATTTAGATATTGGAAATTCACCAAAGCTATAAAAAATGAGAATAATTATTCAAGAAAAACTACTTACCACTGTGTAAGAATAATCAGAGTTTGTGGCATGTTAGCCTGGGACTGATCTTGTTCCACCCACCTCCCCAACTCTGTTAGCATAATAGCTCTACCAGGTTGGGGATAACTGTGAGAATCGCTGCCTTGATTTGGTGCAGCATGTAAAGAAACCTCATGGCAATAGACATCATTAGAAACAGTAGCAGTGTCAATAGGAAATGAATAGGGAAGGCCCACTTTGTGGATAGTCTGAAGTTGTGATCCTAGTTTGTTCAAGTAACAGACTAGCAGACTAGCTATCAATTTATCAGAGATATTCAGGGACCCAGATAGCTATGATCAGCCCTGATAAGCTCCCCTATTTTCCTGATGAGATAGAAGTCCATAGACACCCACAAGCTTTTGTAGCTCAGGAGAGACTAGAGATGGCTCTTGCTATTCACATGTCTCTGGATTAACATGATATATTATGCATGCATGGAGAAGAAATGAGATATCCAGTGGAAAATAAAAGCTGGGAAAACTTGTATATTGTGTGAAATTTAATTCATTACCTAAAACCCACACACAGATCCATTGGCAAAGTGTGGAAGCCTTATTGGCTCAGCATTTGAGCACAAACTCTGACCAATTGTTGGCTGCCAATAAATTGAGTTATACGGGAAAACCCATAGGAACCAGGCTTAAAAATAAAAATAAGGCATAAGAAAAGTAACTGAGTCACCAATGGTTCTACAACATAACAAAGACAAAAGTAGTCCAGCTGAGTCATAAAACAAAGGAATAAAGCTTAGCAATGACAACAAACCCTGAGAAGAGGGATAAGAATCAGTTATTATAATGTATTACTTCAAATATTTACTTTAAAAGTCGAGTGATAAAAAGAAATGCAAATGTGACCCATACACAGGATTAAAAGTTGACAATTGACATGGTCTCCTAGGGGGCCCAGACATTGGACTTAGCCCACAAAGACTTCAAAGCAGTTCATATATATATATGTCAAGAAAATTAAAGGAAAGTATTGCAGTACTTACACTTTCAATGATTCATCAAATAGTGAACCTCAATAAAAACATAGAAAAGAACACCCCAAAACTAAATGGGAATTCTATTATTGAAAAGTAAAATAAGAGGGAAATTATGGCATTGAATGTATACATCAGAAAAGAAGAATGATAGAAAAATCAATAATTAAACTTCTACCTTAGGTAACAGAAAAGAAGAGCAAGTTAAATCAAAAGTAAGCAGAAGATGAACAATGATTTTTGGGACAGAAATCAATGAATTAAAAATAGGAAATCAATAGAAAAACTAACAAAACCAAAAGCTGTTTTTTTAAATCAATATACTTGATGAGTCCCTAGCCAGGTAAACTAAAAAAAAAAAAAAAAGAGAGAGAGAGAAAACACAATGTAGAAACATCAGAAATGAAAGATGACACATCACCACAGAGCCAATGGACATTAAAAGAATAACAAGGCAATATTATAAACAAGTCTATGCTCACAAATCCCATAACTTAGATGAAATGGATTAATTCCTTCAAAGACACAATTTGCCAAAATGTGCCTAACTCCTTGAAATTAATTCCTTGAAAGACATCATTTGCCAAAACTCACTTGAGAAGTAATAGACAATCTACTGGATTTTATTTGCAGTATTTTGCTGACAATTTTTGCATCCATATTCTGAGTTGAATGGCTATTCTCAAAAAGACAAAAAAAAAACGACAAATGGTAGAAAGGATGCAGAGAAAGGAGAGCTCTCATGAAAAGAAAACTGAAGACCGATATCTTTCATGAAAATAGAAGAGCAAAGCCAGAGGACTGACACTACTCAACTTCAAGACTTACTATAAAGCAAAA